>JAODAL010061350.1:0-20369 GCA_025379985.1 Phyllomedusa bahiana | reverse complement strand
AAAATACAAAAATACAAAGCTGATTGGCTTAGCTAGCGTGGGCTTGTCTATCCCAGCAAATCAGAGAGCGATCGACGTCTCCCATTGTTGTATATGGAGAGAGCGGCGCACTGAAATCTTGGCGCTCAGCGCCGTGCGGCATGAAGTATTAATAAAAAAAATCATTTTGATTAAGTGTAAAACATTATCACATAAAGAGCTAAAACATTCTCTAAAAATAAATCAGTTAAAACCCCGAACAACGCGTTTGTCGCCGAGACCGGCGCTACATAGGGAATTGCAATAGAGAGAATCGCCGGGAAATACCGTAATTCAAATTGTTTAAGCTCTTCTGATTGGTCGGCATAAACCAGCCAATCAGAATAGGAGCGACAGTGGCCCATTATATCCTATGGAGGAGAATTGACCAATCAGAATAGGAGCGACAGGGACCCATTATAACACCTATGGAGAAAAATTGACCAATCATATTCAAAGGCGGGACAGTTCAAAATACAGTAAAAAGGCAGAAACGAGCTGATTGGTTGAGCTAGCGGGGACTCGTCCAGCTTAGCCAATCATAGCACGAGCTACTTTCTCATAGAGTTCTATGGGGAAAAGAAATTCTGAGCGCGCTCTGTGATTGGCTAAGTTAAAAGAGGCGCCGTTATTTGGACCAATGGGAGAGCGAGCGACGCTCCTATGGGTTTTCTAATGCAATCTGAAATAAAACTGTACATGGCCGAAATCAAATTATAAGACTACAGAAGTTGTCCCGATGTGTATATAAAATGAATAATAATATGGGGGTAACGAAAAAAAAATATTAATTTAATACAATCATGTTTATTTCTTTATTTTCCTTCCACCCATACTATTAATCCTTGGATAACGAAAATTCTGATTGGTTTTAATGGTTCACTGTCGCTCCTATTCTGATTGGCCGGTTTATGCCTACCAATGAGAATAGCTTTCAGAATTTGAATTACTGTATTTCCCGGCAATTTCCAATATCCGATTTCTTGATATTGCGCCGTTCTACATTTTTGGAAAGTGATTTTTTTTATTATTATGTTTATTTTTGAGGTTTGAGCTCTTTTCTGACAATGTTTTTCGCCTTTATAAAGGCGATTTTTTTCGGATTCATACTCCTGCTGCACGGAGAGTAGCGCCGAGATTTCTGTCGCGATCTTCTATCTGCTTCCTCGCATGTTCCGATCCTGCTTCACTTCGCCGCCGCCGGAGCATTTAGACCAAAATAAACCAGGTCTGCCTGTCGGAGCTGCCGAGCGCTGCATTGCGCCTCGCTTTGCAGACTCGCGATCGTACATGCCCCGAAGTTTTCGAGTGCGCTGCGTCCCGCCCCGGAACGCCTACACCGCGCCCACACCGCGCCCCTTACCCGCCCCTTCATGCGGGGCACAGCTGAAAGTGGCGAACGCTGCGCCTAACACCGCATCCCTGCCTCCGACAGGGGGATTCGGGCCGGGAGGCGCAGTATATGCCAAACAACAGGCGTAAAGCCCGTTCATACATGTCGCCCTAAATCCACATGCAACAAGCATGTGCTTTGATAAAAAAAAATACTCAGAAAAAAACAGAAACCGAATCCGGTTTTATTCAACGAGTAAATTTTACTCGTCATGTGAATGTCCCCAATGGTTTTGTATTAGTTTTTTTATTTATTTTTTTATATACTCAAACATTTTTGTAACTGTGTTTTTACTTTTCCTTTTTTAATGTCCCACCATGGGACAAGATTATTGCATGTGACCCTTTTATTATACATAGTAACACATTAGTGTATTGCTATGTATTATGCCTGTGACAAACAGCCTATTAGACTGTCATTGGACAGAACACAATAGGCTTCTGTACATGGCAGACCTGTACACGTTTATTTGGCCTCCAGTTGCCTTGGCAACTATCATCAACTTGTGATCATGTCGCCGGGCGCCAATAACTCGACAGTGGGGGACGCCTTCCTCTGAGAACCATGGAAGAGTAAATGAGGAATGGGTACACCAATGGTTAACAAAAAGAGATGCCCATTTCGATTGAAAAGTATATTGGTGCCAGTTAATGAAGTGACTGGTTTGTTGGCAAAAAACACTTTAATATTTAACGAGGGATAAAAGCCAATTTGTACAGTTTTGGAAAATTTCCCAACCCAGATATGTCGGGTGTGATATCCAAATCCTCTGGAGGAACAGATGGTTTCAAGTTAAAGTTCTGCAGTATGGCAATTAAGAGAATAAACAGCTCCATCCGGACTAGGCTTTCTCCCAAGCAAATCCTTTTACCTGGAACAGAATAAAAACAGTGTTACTGCTCAATAACATTAGAATCTAACTCAGTACCTGTAATAACCCAGGGTAAGGCTTATTTCTGCCAAAAGGTGAGAAAGAAAAGTAAATATCACTGACAGAATAAGGGCTAAAACATAACTTTTAATCTAAAACTACATAAAATATTAGAAAAAATCTCCCATACAATTTTAAATACAGTGCCAAAAAGACTGAAATTCACAAATTAGCCTATAAGTAGTAAACCTTGGAGGAAAACAAGGGGATATGGTTTATATATTTGATATTATAAACAGCTATCTATGTCCGGCGCGGCAACCGGTATTAGCTTACCAATAAGATACATGTGTATATTTAGAGGATTCCTCTATATATAGAGGATACCTCTTAATCACCCAAATTATATTTGGGTGAATAAGCAGAGTGCGGAAGCGGAAGTGTGAGGTAAGACCTCCAGCCTTCCTCAGTACACAGTCAAGATCTGCGTAGCGCTTGCCCCTCTGTGCGGACCAATTGAGCTTCACTTGGAAATGCTGGTGGTTGACGCTCCTGTTCCACCCAGGTGCCCTTTTTCTTGGCATTGTTTTTCTCGTTTTACTCAACATACTGGAGGAAATTGTCTCTGTTCTTTGTTCTCTGTCCGTGCTCCATAATCAATGTCCTCTGAATAACATACATCTGGTCAAGTCTTTCTGTACCTCCCTGTACAATTCAGAGAAATTTTTGTACCAGTTATTTTGTACATGCAAGTTTTTTAGTAGTTCAATTCTAGAAAACACATTTTTAAAATAGGATAGAATCCAACCACGTCTTTGTTTGTCTTTTTTTCAATTGCATTAAATAGGTTGTCTCACTACAGGGATTGCTAGCTATGTTAAACATCTTTCAAAAACAAGTCATTTTGCAATATCTGTCCATTAACAGTGTCCTACCTATTCCTGTTTTTTGACAGCACCATGCCCCATAAATTTCACAACATCACCCTTGAGCCACTCTTGACAATTGTGAAGAACAAATGTCTGTTAGAAACCACATTTTTTAGAATAGGACCTGTAGTATAGCTGTATTTCACAGCAACATGCCCCCCCAAAATTCAAAACATGACCCTTGAGCCACTGTTGACAATTGTGAAGAACAAATGTCTGTTAGAAACCACATTTTTTATAATAGGACCTGTAGTATAGCTGCATTTCACAGCAACATGCCCCCAAAAATTCAAAACATGACCCTTGAGCCACTGTTGACAATTGTGAAGAACAAATGTCTGTTAGAAACCACATTTTTTTATAATAGGACCTGTAGTATAGCTGCATTTCATAGCAGCATGACCCAAAAATTATAAAAATGACTTCTCAGCCACTGTTAAAAATTGTGAGGGAGAAATGCCACTTAGAAGCCACATTTCTGTTCCAACGGACCATGATTATAGCTGTATCTCACAGCACCATGACCCTAAAACCATTGACAATGCGAAAAATTCTATACATGAAGTGAGTAAATGGAATACGTTTTTTTCATGAAACCTTGTACAATTGGTGTCTTTTAAGTCTCCACACCGCAAAACCAGCAAAATGATCTTTTGGGAACTGAGAATAAAAATTGCAGTAAGAAATGATCATTTAAAAAAAAAAGTTTTTAAGTGGACCATTTCTTTTGGAAGAGGAATGTGAAGTAGAACGGCAACTAATCGGTGACCTCGGCAATTGGGGCCACAACATCATCAGAGATCCATGCCTGATTCATCTTGATGAAAGTCAAACGATCCACATTATCTGTGGAAAGCCGGATGCGTTTCTCTGTAATGACTTCCCCAGCTGTGCTGAAGGTCCACTCAGATATGACGCTGGCTGCTAGGCAGGACAACACCTCTATGGCGTGGCGACCGAGCTCGGGCCATTCATCCATTTTGGGTTAAGTCGATTGGGTCTGGAACATATCCAAAAACATCGGTGTTGAGACTCAGATAGTTGTGCACCATGATTTTAAGCCGGTCTCTGTGTGTTGTTTGTGTGCCCTGCATTACATGCGTTGTTGAGGTGGTAAATAAAGATTTCCAGAGGTCACCCATTAGGCTTCTGCCACAATGCCTGCTGCTGCTGCTGCTTGGTACTCTACTGCTGTCACGTTGCTGACGTTGTTCCACCATGACATTTGAAGAACGTGAAGCAGATGCAACAGATGTCTCCAGTTGATCAGTCAGCACAATCTCCAATTCCTGCATTTTACTCTCTATTTCGGTGGGTGGAAGGAAAGTGCTGAGTTTTGCTTTGTATCGGGGATCGAGGAGGGTGGCCACCCAGTGGCCTTAATGCGAGGATCATGTTGGAGGAAATGGAGCATCCAAGCGCTCATGTGAGAAATGGAGCCTTGATTTCCCAAGCCTCTGGGTCGAGGGGCACTAGCAAACTGATCTTCCTCATCTTCGTCCTCCGCCTCAATTCCGTGCCAACCTCTTTCCAAGGCAGGGATAACGGTAACGTCGGTGTCCAGGAATACCTCATCCTCCTCCTCCTCCGCTTCCTCCGGCACAGCTTCAACACAGCCCTGACTTGCCTCAGATGATGCACCCTGAGAGCTGAGGCACCGCCTTGCACTAGCCCTGGACCCCGAACCACTGCCTAATGAAGATCGATAAAATTGTGAAACTGTCGGGCCTTCTGGATTCGACGGAGAGAAAGGCTCTGTGTCCACATCTGTGTCCGTCTCCTCCTCCATCGCTGGTGGGACCTGATGTTTCAGAGTGTCCAACGATCGGTTCCAGAACTAAGATCACCACAATGCTCATGCTGAAAAGGGAATTGTCCGCACTGACCATTTTAGTGGCTTCTTCAAAACTGGCAAGGATGGTGCAGAGCTCTTTCACCTGCCTCCACTCTCGGTGGCTCAACACCCCGAAGTCGGCACCGCTGCTTGTCAGGCCATGTGTTACTTCGTACTGCGTAATGGCATTGCACTGCTGCCACAATCGCTGCAGCATGTGGAGGGTGGAATTCCAGCGTGTTGCCACGTCAACAATGAGACAGTTGACGGGGAGGCCGAGCTGACGCTCCAACGCAGCAAGGCGGGACGAAGCAGGGTGCGAACGGCGGAAGTTTGAGCTCAGACCTCGAGCCTTCCTCAGCAGGCAGTCCAGACCCGGGTAGCGCTTTAGAAATTTCTGGACGACGAGGTTCATGATGGGTGCCAGGCAAGGGATGTGCTCCAGCCTACCGATCTTAAGAGCGGCCAGCAGCTTTTGACCGTTATCGCACACCACCTCGCCGGCCAGCCAGCGCTCGGTCTCGTTGCAAAGAGCCGTCCACAGCTCCTGACCTGTGTGTTGACGGTCTCCAAGACAGATTAATTTCAACATGGCCTGGTTTCTCTGGGCACGTGATGCCACCAGAGGACCTTGGGGGAAAGAACCCTGCACCATCCCTGCGGTTTTGAAGAGCGTGCGCCGAGCCGGAGAGCCACTGTCACCACCAGAGACATCCACCCAGTGAGCTGTCACAGAGATATAGTGGCCTTGGCCGTGCTTACTAGTCCATGTGTCGGTGATCAGATGGACTTTGTCGGACACAGATGCAGACAACGCGCTTGAAATTTTAGATGACATGTGGCTGGCCAGAGCAGGAACGGCTTTTCTGGAAAAGAAATGCCTGCTCAGCATCTGGCATTGGGGGCAGGCAAGGGTCATGAGGTGGCGGAACCCATCTGTGTCCACCAGACGGAAAGGCCACATTTCCAAGGCCAAAAGCCTGGCAATGCCGACATTCAGGCTTTTGGCCTTGGGATGGTTTGTGTTAAAGTGACAGAAAGCTTGCTGCTAGACTGGACGCTGTACGGCATGCAGGTCGTCAACCTGGTGGCAGGAGAAGGGGTAGGCTGGGTCACTGGTGGCTCGGGGGGTACCCGGGTGACGGTGGAGGCTGAACCGGAGACTGATCCTTGATCATGACTATGAGAGACATGGGCAGCTGAGCAACGCTTGTTGGTAGCGGAGGAGGAGGAGGCGGACACAGAGGGTGTCACAGTGGTTGGAAGCACTTGATCGGTGTGGCCTTTTTTGGCCAAGTGTTCATTCCATTTCAACTCATGCATACGCTGCATGGGACTAGACATGTTGGTGGTGGTTAAACACCTAAGATTCTTCCTTCTACTGATGCGTTTACGGCAAAGGCTCTGTGTCCACATTTGTGTCCGTCTCCTCCTCCGTCGCTGGTGGGACCTGATGTTTCAGAGTGTCCAACGATCGGTTCCAGAACTAAGATCACCACAATGGTCATGCTGACAAGGGCATTGTCCGCACTGAACATTTTAGTGGCTTCTTCAAAACTGGCAAGGATGGTGCAGAGCTCTTTCACATGCCTCCACTCTCGGTGGCTCAACACCCCGAAGTCCGCACCGCTGCTTGTCAGGCCATGTGTCACTTCGTACTGCGTAATGGCATTGCGCTGCTGCCACAATCGCTGGAGCATGTGGAGGGTGGAATTCCAGCGTGTTGCCACGTCAACAATGAGACGGTTGACAGGGAGGCCGAGCTGACGCTGCAACGCAGCCAGGCGGGACGAAGCAGGGTGCGAACGGCGGAAGTGTGAGCTCAGACCTCGAGCCTTCCTCAGCAGGCAGTCCAGACCCGGGTAGCGCTTTAGAAATTTCTGGACGACGAGGTTCATGACGTGTGCCAGGCAAGGGATGTACTCCAGCCTACCGATCTTAAGGGCGGCCAGCAGATTTTGACTGTTATAGCACACCACCTTGCCTGGCACAAGGTTCTTGTCTCACAGCCAGCGCTCGGTCTCGTTGCGAAGAGCCGTCCACAGCTCCTGACCTGTGTGTTGACGGTCTCCAAGACAGATTAATTAAAACACGCTGGTTTCTCTGGGCACGTGATGCCACCAGGGGACCTTGGGGAAAGAACCCTGCACCATCCCTGAAATTTTGAATAGCGTGCCCCGAGCCTAAGAGCAACCGTCACCACCAGAGACATCTACCCAGCTCACCCAGTGAGCTGTCACAGAGATATAGCGGCCTTGGCCGTGCTTACTAGTCCATGTGTTGGTGGTCAGATGGACTTTGCCGGACACAGATGCAGACAACGCACTTGAAATTTTAGATGACATGTGGCTGGCCAGAGCAGGAACGGCTTTTCTGGAAAAGAAATGCCTGCTCGGCATCTGGTATTGGGGGCAGGCAAGGGTCATGACGTGGCGGAAACCCATCTGTGTCCACCAGACGGAAAGGCAACATTTCCAAGGCCAAAAGCCTGGCAATGCCGACATTCAGGCTTTTGGCTTTGGGATGGTTTGGGTTAAAGTGACAGAAGGCTTGCTGCTAGACTGGATGCTGTACGGCATGCAGGTGGTCAAACTGGTGGCAGGAGAAGGGGTAGGATGGGTCTCTGGTGGTGCTGGTGGTACTCGGGCGATGGTCGAGGCTGAAACAGAGGCTGATCCTTGATCATGACTCTGAGAGACATGGGCAGCTGAGGAACGCTTGTTGGTGGCAGAGGAGGAGAAGGCGGACACAGAGGGTGTGACAGTGGTTGGAAGCCCTTGATCGGTGTGGCCTTTTTTGGTCAAGTGTTCCCTCCATTTCAACTCATGCATTCGCTGCATGGGACTAGACATGTTGGTGGTGGTTAAACACCTAAGATTCTTCCTTCTACTGATGCGTTTACGGCAAAGGCGGCATATGACATCGCTGGGTGAATCAGAGGCTTGCTCGAAAAAGGCCCAGGCTTGAGAGGTCCTGGACCTTTTCGATGGAGATAAGCGAGGAGCGGTGTTTCCGCTGATCGTGGGCTGGCGGAATTAATCAGCAGCGGATTTTGGGGCGACCGCCCTCTCCCTTTTTGAGGTGGGGGCCGGCCTGACGCTACCCCATGATCTGCCTCCGCGTCCAGTGAGGAAGCACTCGCAAGCAAATTCTGCTGAAAAGACCACGTTGGATCCACAATGTCGTCATCATCGTCAATACAGATGACTTCCTCGTCCTGACATTCTACATCCTGGAGCTGCGGACTACAATAAACAGGCACTGCAAGGCGTTGACGACCGCCCGGCATTTTTGCCGATTGACCGAATTTCTTCTCCTCCTCTGATGGCATCAGCGATTGGGCGTCAGAGCAGACAAAATCATCCTCTTTGGCCTCTTGATCTTTGGAAATGACTTCTGACCCCAACCGGGCATTGGTCATCAAAGAGTCTTCAGAAAATGGATTATCCACAAGTGGTGGGTACACGAGTTGAATTCGGCTGCCTTTGCTTCATGTTGGATGGATGCGGGACGATGCTGATGACGACATTTGTGGCCGTGACTGGGATGACGAGGAGGTAAGACGCTGGATGCAGGTTGCATTAACCACTGAAGGACAGATTGGCGACGCTGTTCGTTACTGAGATTCACAGGGCCCTGACCCAGTGATGACAGGCCTGGCGGTCCTGCAACCTATAATCCGCTGGCTTTTTGTCCCCAGCCCTGGAAGGAGCACCTTCTCTCGTACCTCTACCTCCATGTCCTACACCCCTCTTTGCTCGCTTACCACCTGCATTGCTTCATGTTCAGAAAGATAAAAAATTAAGAAGGTATGGAAGAGTTTTTGACAGTTCTTATTGAAAAGACGGCAAACCACAGCTATCTAAAATCCCTCTAATTTTCTACAGCCAACTAGGATTAGAAACTGAATTGTTTCTAGCGAATACCTGTGAAATGCGGTCTATCAAAATTGTCGTACAACGTGGCTATTTGAAAAAAACTAGGGCCACACCACATGCAATCCAGCTAATTAAAAGTTATACGGATAACAAACGGTGGATTTTGCACCAATGAAATACACCAACAGTAACTACAAAATTTCTGTATCCAAATTTAAGTACAAGGTGGCTATTTGAAAAAAACTGGGGCGAACAAAAGTGAAAAACACCTATTTAAAAGTTATATGGATAATAAAAGATGGGTTTTGCACCTATAAAATACACCTGCAGTTACTAGCAAATTTCTGTATCCTAATATAAGTACAAGGTGGGTCCTTGAACAAAACTGGGCTGCACCAAAGTGAAAAAAAAACTATTTAAAATTTATATGGATAATAAAAGGTGGGTTTTGCACCTATGAAATACACCAGCAGTTACTAGCAAATTTCTGTATCCTAATATAAGTACAAGGTAGGTCTTTTAACAGAAATGGGCTGTGCCAAAGTGAAAAAAACACCTATTTAAAATTTATACAGATACTAAAAGGTGGGTTTTGCACCAATGAAATACACCTGCAGTTTTCAAACAAATTTCTGTATCCTAATATAAATACAAGGTGTGTCTTTGAAAAAAAATGGACTGCGCCAAAGTGAAAAAAACCTTATTTAAAATTTATACGGATAATAAAAGGTGGGTTTTGCACCTATGAAATACACCTGAAGTTACTAGCAAATTTCTGTATCCTAATATAAGTACAAGGTGGGTCCTTGAACAAAACTGGGCTGTGCCAAAGTG
Organism: Phyllomedusa bahiana; assembly: GCA_025379985.1. Lineage (NCBI taxonomy): Eukaryota > Metazoa > Chordata > Amphibia > Anura > Hylidae > Phyllomedusa > Phyllomedusa bahiana. The sequence goes on along the minus strand of JAODAL010061350.1, from coordinate 10,612 downwards.
AAAAAAAACCTATTTAAAATTTATACAGATAAAAAAAAGGTGGGTTTTGCACCTATGAAATACACCTGCAGTTACTAGCAAATTTCTGTATCCTAATATAAGTAGAAGGTGGGTCCTTGAACAAAACTGGGCTGCGCCAAAGTGAAAAAAACCTATTTAAAATTTATACGGATAATAAAAGGTGGGTTTTGCACCTATGAAATACACCTGCAGTTTCTAGGTAATTTCTGTATCCTAATATAAGTAGAAGGTGGGTCCTTGAACAAAACTGGGCTGCGCCAAAGTGAAAAACACCTATTTAAAATTCATATGGATAATAAAAGGTGGGTTTTGCACCTATGAAATACACCTGCACTTACTAGCAATTTTCTGTATCCTAATATAAGTACAAGGTGGGTCTTTGAACAAAAGTGGGCTGCGCCAAAGTACAAAACACCTATTTAAAATTTATACCGATAAAATGAGGTGGGTTTTGCACCTATGAAATACACCTGAAGTTACTAGCAAATTTCTGTATCCTAATATAAGTACAAGGTGGGTCTTTGAACAAAACTGGGCTGCGCCAAAGTGAAAAACACCTATTTAAAATTTATACGGATAATAAAAGGTGGGTTTTGCACCTATGAAATACACCTGCAGTTACTAGCAAATTTCTGTATCCTAATATAAGTAGAAGGTGGGTCTTTGAACAAAACTGGGCTGCGCCAAAGTGAAAAACACCTATTTAAACAGTTATACGGATAATAAAAGGTGGGTTTTGCACCTATGAAATACACCTGCAGTTACTAGAAAACTTCTGTATCCTAATATAAGTACAAGGTGGGTCTTTGAACAAAACTGGGCTGCGCCAAAGTGAAAAAACACCTATTTAAAATTTATACGGATAATAAAAGGTGGGTTTTGCACCTATGAAATACACCTGCAATTACTAGCAAATTTCTGTATCCTAATATAAGTACAAGGTGAGTCTTTGAACAAAAATGGGCTGCGCCAAAGTGAAAAACACCTATTTAAAATTTATACGGATAATAAAAGGTGGGTTTTGCACCTATGAAATACACCTGCAGTTACTAGAAAATTTCTGTATCCTAATATAAGTACAAGGTGGGTCTTTGAACAAAACTGGGCTGCGCCAAAGTGAAAAACACCTATTTAACAGTTATACGGATAATAAAAGGTGGGTTTTGCACCAATGAAATACAACTGCAGTTACTATAAAATTTCTTTATCCTAATGTAAGTGCTCATCCCTAATAAAGAGGAAAAAAAATCCACAGGTTTGGTTTCTGCAGGGATTTGAACCTAGGACCCTTGTGCTCTGAAGCAGAAATGTTACCTATGAGCTACAATGTAGCTACTTACAGTTCTACACATAAACAGACTATTCTTTGATTAAAAAGAGGAAAGGCATGGTGATGTCATCCTGCTCGGTCACATGATATGCACTTCAAACAAATCACACACTCCCCCTTCTGAGCACACAGAGCTGAAGAGCTGGATGCAGGAGGTATGAAATGAGATCGTGGCAAAACCCCTTTAAGATGCAGGGTTAAATGTTAATATTTTGGTTGGTTGAATAAATCAGTAGAGGGAGCTTAATGGATATGGTTTCATTATTATCGGCAATATATACATTGTACGTAGCAAGCTCCCCATAATGGTGGCTGCAAACAGTGATCATTTCATTATTAAAAGGAGTTGTCCAATGCTTTATATATATTTTAATATTTTTATTATTATTTGAAAGGGGGAGACTGGATGAAAAAAAAAAAAATAAGGACATTCCCACTGCTATCATTCTGACACTTCGGCAATAGAGTTAGCAAGAGTCAATATAGGCTACTCCTCAAACTCCCACAATTGCATACAAATCATTTGAGTAGTCCAATTTGTAATCAAAACAGTACCAAAACCTTAATTATATACACATGGTTCAAGTAGTAAACTTTTTTTGGAAAATATATTTGCGGTCTCAGTAATCCTAAATAACAAATCCCGACCATGCTCTGCTGCAGATGTACTAGTGCATCTCAAAAAAATAGAATATCATTGAAAACTAAATTTTTAATCTTTTTATTTATTATAAGTCTCACAAATGTATTATATTAAACCTTGTAATTCATACTGTAATGAGTCTATACAATATATGGGTTTCTCTATTTGACTTAAATTATTGATATCAATTATCTTTTCAGTGATATTCTAATTTTTTGAGATGCACTACTAATTTCACATGTAACAAACTTAGTCCATGTAGGTAAGGAAGACAAGCATACTGACAGTAGGTGAACGTAAACCGATGCACAACACCCTGTTTCTAAAGCCTGCACATCAATAGCAAAACAGTCTATGAATAGAACAGCAAGTTAAACCATTGGACTTAATACCAAAAGTTAAAACCATGGGCGGCATGTAAGAATGAGGCTGTCCCAGTTATCTGCCGTCAAAAAGCTGTAGTAGCCCTGTTTTATAGATGTATGAACAGTCGCATTCCAAACTTTGGTGCGGTAAGCACCGACGCGACACTTTTTAGTGCACCAAAGGTTAGGGGCGTTCTATGGGCATCGGACCACATTCTTAGAAGTAGACACATTTATGATTCTTTGAGGCGCAGAACCTAGGCGCAGAACAGTTAGAACAGCCAGACCAGGGTAAAGGTGGTGCCTGAGCCTGACTTATTGTATTGGCACTAGACTGCGCCTGTATCATACGTATGACCTGCAGTAGAACAGGGTCATACATTCTGGTGCATTCTACACTACTTTAAAGCTATTTAGAACTGGCCTGTCAGCGCCAACGTTCATACATGTCGCCCTATGTGTTTATTTCATAATGTAACTATACAAATAATTTAAAATCCTGTAGATTTATTATTTCACAGAAGAGCTTTAGGGTATGTTCACATCACGTTTTTTGAAGTGTAAATTTACACTTCAAAAAATGCCTGATTGGAGGCATATTTTGAAAAATCCTATCCCAATTGTTTCCCATTTGAATTTTTCAAGCAAAGAACGCCTCAAGAATTGACGTCACTTATTTTTACAGCCGTAACTGTGTCCAAAAAACCCGCTAGCAAATAACGCTTGTGAAATACACTACTTGTGAATGACAAGGAGTATTTTAAATTATATTCAATGAAGGAAGATTTGAAGCTTGTCTGAAGCTGATTTTCCAGCGCGTTAAACGCTCTAAAATACGGTCCAAAAAACTCTGTGTGAACATTGAGACCTATGGGAGACAGAGTATGAAACTTGTATGAAAGGGGCTGTGCCAAATATCTGGCGTCTTTACAGCCCGATATCAGGCACAGTCCCATTCATCCATTTTTAAATGTCCCACACACCATTATCAGGCGCACTTTGTGATGTGCCCGATCTCGGGGGGCGTGCAGGACGCAGGGCGCACTAGAACTGTAGAAAAGCTACATATTTATAGCTTCACTACGGCATTTCTAGGAGCAATACAGCTGTAACAGGTAGACCACTTTCAAAGTGGTATACCTGATCCCGAACTGTCGCCAAAGCGCTAGAATGCGCCTGAGTTATGGCATTCTATGCCATTAATATGCACATTAAATATGCCGTGTTACCGCTAAATTTCATGCATGTCTTCCTAAATACCCACGCCACTTCTCTCTGAAGCACCTGTCTCTTAGCTAGAGTACTCTCATTAGCACTTATCTCCTCTAATACACCATTTCATTTGAGAAACGCCATGCTGAGCATCAAAGTGACGAGCTACTGTAGTTTTCCCAAACTTCCTCCTCTATAGGTTATCAGCAATTATATTTTTATAGCAATCGGTCACATACCTTTTTTGCATAAACCGCCAGAACGATGTTCATTAAGTCGTACGTTAATACTTCTATCTGATCTGTCCAATGAAGGCTTTGCCGCTGAAGCATTTTAATAGATATAGAACTTGCCTACTGTCACTTGTATGAAAACCTTTTTATAGCAATCTACTGTACCTTTACAGGGATGAAACATTGTGCACAGCTGTGCGTTCACCTCCTATCAGTACACTTGTCTTCCCTACCTACAAGGACTGAGTTTGTTACATGTGAAATTACATCTGCAACAGAGCAACGTCTGAACTTTTTACTCAGGATTACTGAGACCGCAAGTATATTTTTCAAAAAACTCTTCAGCCTGTAAAAAAATGCACCTGGACTCAAGTCCGCAGGTGTTAGTACAATAGAAAATGGTGCCGCCGTGCCAATTTCACAAATAGCTGGATTTGTATCAACCTGTAGAATACAGATAACATCACTTTTACCGAAGATTGAACACCGTAAAAATAAAACTCCTGCAAACATGGCACAAGTAGTTTTGTTTTTTACATTTTGCCGTACTTAGAATTATTTGGGGTTTCCCAGTATAATCTATGGTAAAATGAATAACACCAATAGAAATTACATCTTGTCCCGCAAAATAAAAGGCCTCATATGTCTATGTTGGCGGAAAAATAAAAAAGGTTATGGCACTGGGAAGGCAGGAGAGAAAAACGAACGTGAAAAAAAAAGTTGGCCTCGTGTTTAAGCACTATTAACGCACGATTAGTATTTTGAATCCTGAATATTTATTCTTGTGAAATTTTCCTCATATAATTAACATTTGAAAGTCTTAATGCAAACTGTAGAACATTACTTTAGGCCTCACTCCCATAGACCCTCACTGACAGCATCTGTTGACATGTCGTGTGACATAGTCTTTATAAGTTGGGCTATCGCTTTTGAGACAATCTGCCACTAGGATAGACCTTAACCAATTGAAATAGGTGTATGATGCCCAATAGGAACCAATGAAAGAAGCTTTAGCCAATAATTGACACCAATGAATACAGACTCCAAAGATAAAAGTTACATTGACATTCTGAGGTATATAGTATGATGTGATCTATATAGAAACTGCTGATTTGTCAGAAGGCATCACAGATATGAGTGAAGCCACCACGTGTCTGCCAATATATGTGAGTTGTTTCTTTTTGGAACAACCCCAATCTATGCAACTGTTAGACACTTTAGAGAAAAATTCATACTTCTACCTTCTTTATGCTTTAATGTTCATACTATATAAAAATATACCTTTAACAAAGGTGATGATTGAATCATTCTTATTAAATTCACCATTTTCATCCAGGAAATTCTTGGGGTTGAATTCATGTGGGTATGGGAAGCAGGTAGGGTCCTTCAGCACTGAGGACAACACTGGAAACAAATTGGTGTTCTAGAATAAAAGAAAGCAAATGTGTTTTCTAAACCAGGCAGTCCATTTAAATACAATGTTAGGCAGACAAGGGATCCTCCTTTGGACCCTCATCAATACGCCAGAGTAAAGCATAGCTACAAATAGTGTATCTAAAGAATCTAGTACATCAAAGGGATATGGGCCAATAATTTGTATGGGAACTCTAATCACCATGTGATGGCACTGCATGTTTTTTGACATTCTCTGGGGGCACCAAGTGATGTTTATGGCTTGTCAAGTTCAACCATTGACAAAATTGTTTACCAACAAATACATAAGGCAAGTTTCCAGACATTTTAGAATACCTACCATAGGTATGGAGTATCCTCTGTATGTAATGTCTTTTGTTGTTTTTCGTGGAAAACCCATTGGAATCAAGTCTATGAATCGTTGTATTTCATGAATAACAGCATCCGTGAACGGCATCTGAATTCGGTCTTGAATCTTTGGACACCGGTCCCGACCAATGACTTTGTCAATCTCTTTGTGTACTGTGGCTAGTAGTAGTAAGAAATTAACAGCAATAGGATGTACAGTATAACCAGGTTCTGAATGAGATTTTGAGTTATGACTTTGATTGGTAACACACAAGGAACATGTTTCTGGTCTTGGTTCTGACACAGTAATAGCCAATAAAGGGGCAGTAGAAAATGACCCCAAATGGAGCTGACTTGAAGCCAATCAAGTCTCTCTAGGGTCCCTTATGGGTTATGCTTTATTGCAATACATTATACCTAAGTATGTTAGATTCATAAAACACCAAGAATTAATACAAAAGAAAAATAAAAAGGTCTGCAATGAGATTTTGTTGAGGTGTTGGCCCAATCCGATTAAACATGCCCTCCATTATACTAAAATAAATATGTAAAATAAAAAAAAAATAAGAGGGTTCTACCACAATAGACGATTATGGCATTTCGCTAGGATATGCCACCATTGTTTGATAGATGCGGGTCCCAGAGGTGGGTCCCCCACCCATCTCGGAAACGGGTCCCTGAAAGTCACAGCACAGACTGTGCTCTCATTCTGTTCTATGGAGCCAAACAGAACACTCGGCTGTACTCGGAACTCTGATAGAACAGACTGGAGAGTAATTGCTCAAGTGGAGCCAGCTCTCCATTCTGCCCTGTGAGTCTCGGCTAGCTTTTTCTTTTGTGGTAGAATCCCTATAAGTAATTGGTAAAGGTCTTTACCTACCAAGGACATCTGGGTATTTCATAAGGAGAAGAAGCCCATAGGTCAGGGTTGTGCTGGTGGTTTCCACCCCAGCAAAGAAAATCTGCAAAGTACTGGTCACTAAATTGGTCAGGTGGAATTCACTTTTTGGATTAGTATTTTCCTGTGAATAAAAGTGAAAATATTGCTACATTTGCATTAAACTAATTATTCTGCTCCTTCCATTGATATTAAAAGAAATCCATGTGGAGATTCGCACCTCCCACTTATTGTAATCTAGGTAAAGTAGTGCAACAAAAAAAAAGGGGGGGAGAATGGAATTATGGTCCTCTTCAACCAGAGAGTGCCTCCAACCTTGTTGGCATGATACGGAAAGGACTTCCATTATTGGTGGGGTGGAGCCAGGTAGCCTACTCCAGTCGTATAAAAGGCCACTGCTTCGTGAACTGGACTTCTTTAGGGGAACAGCATCTTTAATGCTCTCTTACCTTCCCTTTAGTATGCAATTGTTTCACTTTCACAAAAATAAAACATACCCCCATAAGCATGCAGCCAAATGTTCTCATTTTTTTAATGTTTTTTTATCCTCACCTTCCAACGCAATAACTTTTTTTAAAAATGTTCTCCATCAACAAATCTCTACTAAAGCTTGTTTTTTTTAGCAGGACAAGTTGTGTTTTTACTGCAATATGTTAAAAACCCAGAATATGTCAATTCTTGCTCAATGAACAAGTTTCACACACATCATTTTACAATAGAAATTCAATGGCAATTACAATAAATGCATCAAATTACGCATGTATTTTTGTTGATGCCTAATGTGGTGGCTATTTTCAAAAATACATGTAAAAAAAATGAATCTACTATAAGTTATTCACATTTTTCCCTTGAAATATCTAGAATCTAGCTTTAAAAGGGTTCAATTGTAAGCCTTAAGGCAACAATTTGCCTCTAGGGAACCAGTGCTAGATATATAACAGTGGTGACTGCTGATTAGAGGGGTTTTCCAAGACTTAAAAAAAAAAAAATCTCCATATCACTTCCTGCTGTTTTTAAATAGATATTCAGAGGGCCTGATTTGTTTCTGGCAAAAATATTGAATTAGTAATAGAATTATTGTCCTCTCACATATAGGGTCCTTTGACTTACTTTTAAGTACATAATTAACACATATTTACTATTGTTAAGGTGGTCTTTCAAAGGGACCCCCAGGTATATTGGATGGTTGCCAGATTGGTTGGGTGACCGGGTCGTGACGCAATGAGGCACAAGACAGAGTTCTCTGAGACCAATGCATAATTTATTAGTCAAAGCATCTAATACTTATAACCTTTTTCAAAAGGGCGGGTTTCCCTTTTGCTTGCATAATTATGACCATCAGATTTAAGAACACGTCGCTTGATTTAGGTACAAAGTTAGTCCCGGAAGCATTTGCCTTTTTTGGAATTTTAAAAGAGGTCAACCTGTTCTTATTCTTTTATCGAAAAATAACAGTTATTGTTTTTATTGAAGGTAGCATTTTATTACTTCATTGATTAGTTGTTCATTGAGGTATCATGTATTAGCTTTTATTGTTTGTTTGTCACACCAAAGTTCACTTTGCAATCTGTGGGTTTTAAAACAGATTATTAGGGTACAAGTCAGCTTAAATCTTATAAGATTTAAGATCTTATAAGATCTTATAATCTTATAAGATCTTATAAGAGGAAAAGTACCAGAGAATTAACTCCTTAACTCTAATAACCAAACTACATTTTTAATTTCATCCTTAACACTATTCTCATAACTACCATTTCAGTGTTTCAGAGCCCCAGTGTCCAAAATTCCCCACCCTCAGTTCGTCACTGAGGACGTCCCATTCATTGATCACATGACGCTGCAGCCAATCACTGTTCTCTGTGGTCACATGCTGGACAGGGTCCCTGGGAGCCCATTTTTTATTTACCTTCTCCATTTTAATCAGAAAAGCATCAACATTTTTCCCTGGGGTTTTTTCTACCAAAGTTTTTCTGTTCTTTCAACTTTTTTTTCCAAAAAATTTTAAAGGAGTTTTTTTATATAGATGAAGATTTTGATGTTTTCCCGGGATAAACCGCAGACCAAGGGGGAACCTCATATGACTAAAGCCAAATAAAATGAACATTTAGAGCAAAATAAAAGTGATAGTATTGTGATTATCAGTACTATATACAGTATATCACAGAAGTGAGTACGCAACTCACATTTTTGTAAATAATGTATTATATCTTTTTATGGGACAACACTGAAGATATGACACTTTGATACAATGTAAAGTAGTCAGTGTACAGCTTATATAACAGTGTATATTTAGTGTGCGCTCAAAATGACTCATACCCATCAGTGTCTAAAGTGCTAGCGACAGTGTCTAATTGAGTACACCCATAAGTGAAAATGGACAAATTGTACCCAAAGTGTCAGTATTTTGTGTGGCCACCATTATTTTCCAGCACAGTCTTAACGCTCTTGGACATGGAGGTCACTAGAGCTTCACAGGTTGCCCCTGGAATAATATTCCACTCCTCCATGACGACATCACTGAGCTGGTAGATGTTAGAGACCTTGCACTCCTCCATCTTCCATTTGATGATGTCCCACAGATGCTCAATAGGGTTTAGGTCTGGAGACATGCTCAGCCCGTCCAGCACTTTTACCCTTATTTTCTTTAGCAAGGCAGTGGTCATATTGGAGGTGTGTTTGGGGTGGTTATGTTGCAATACTTCCCTGCTGTAAACCATTGTATGGTCTGGGCCACCATGCTGCAGCTCAGTTTCGGGGTGTTGGCAACCTTCTTATAGCCTAGACCATCTTTATGTAAAGCAACATTTCTTTTTTTTCAGATCAGAGAGTTATTTGTCATGAGGTGCCATATTGAACTTAAAGTGACTAGTATGAGAGAGTGTGATAGCGATGACACCAAATTTAACACACCTGCTTCCCATTATCACCTGTAAACCTTGCAACATTGATTCAAATGACACTGAAGGAAAAATGGCAAATTGGGCTTAATTTGTCCATTTTCACTTAGGGGTGTACTCACTTTTGTTGCCAGCGGTTTAGACATTAATGGTTGTGTATTGAGTTATTTTGAGGGTGCACAAGCTGTACACTGACTACTTCACATTGTATCAAAGTGTCATATCTTCAGTGTTGTCCCACAAAAAGATATTACAAAATTTACAAAAATTTTGTGAGATACAGCACTTTGAATAGACAAATATAAGAATGTTTGAATGAACAATTCAATCATAACCTACCACCACATCCTGTATTTCTACCTCTTTAGAACACCCCGAATTAGCATGAAAATCTTAAAGTATGTATAAACACTGCCCCATCCATAATTTAGATCATGGGATCCCCACCCAACCTCTAAGGGTTTCACTTCCGTTAACAATGTTCACTCACATTTCCAGTATTAGTCAAACCTGTTTTAGTTCTAACCTGGCCCCATCCAGTGCTGTTAATGGATAATATCTCATGCATTGAAATGATGATGTTCAGGAGTTCTGCATCCTCATATTCATGACGATTTCCAAACATGATGGAGAAAAGCACATTGCAGGTCGCTTTACCTATGTGCCGTTGAGGTTCCAAAAACGATTCTAGAAATAAAATGCAGCCAGATAACTTCAAAAGAAAAGGAGCCCCTGACCAATCAGTTCTACATATTGGTCACAAAGTTTAAACCCTCAAATAACACAACTTAGTATTCAGTCAAATGATGGCATGATGGCTTCAAGTGCTAGACCTGAACTAAGACTACCACAGATTATTCTAATAAGAGTTCAGCATTATCTTAAAAAGGGACATTGGTAATAGAGATTTTAACAGCAAGACAAAAGGCTACAGAGCCCTAAAGGGTTAAAATTTGTCAACAACATAGATAAACAAGCTCCTGTTCTGCTGATAAGACACAGCAGAGAGTGACACCATTCCGATCAGGGCAGCTAGAGCAACGAGAGCTGAGAGAGATGATTGGTAACATAGGGAAGCTTCTGTACACAAACAGGAGATAAGCACTGCTCTAGCTCTTAGAGGAAGTAAAATCAAAACAGCAATGCATTTGGTAATCGTCTTTGAGTAACTTTAAGCAGGTAGGCAAAAGCAAATAACGTGGTGACAATACCTCTTTAATTCAGAACACTTTTCTTGTGTGAAGCCCCCTTT
>JAODAL010061349.1:0-20371 GCA_025379985.1 Phyllomedusa bahiana | reverse complement strand
TCTATTTGTATCTGTTAATGTCCCATGCCATAGAATCCTGACGCGTGTCTCCCCTACAGATGTATAGGGGTTCCTTAGGGAACTTTTATATAGTGGCCTCAATCGGATGAGCTTTCAATGAAGTCATTCATCCCGACTCACATCAATGGAGTGGATGCTGCTCAGAGGATTAGATACTTATAGGTTTTGAGATAAGTTAGTCTCTTCCTATAGTGTTATATGCCCATCATAAGGGAATGTTTATTATTATTTTTTGAATTGGTGAGAATTCTTGTTTTATATGGACATTTATAGTTTTTAGTGGTAGTTATTAAAAGTTATATTTTAAGAGTAAGGTCTTGTTAGTTGAGTCTGTGAAGAGCATTACCTAACTATACACATACGTGCATACAAAACTATACACAAAAATAGCCACATACTGTAATATACATGAACCTATCTAGATACAAGATTCTGAAATGGAACTAGGTCTACACTCCATACATCCACTTTATGTCAAATTATACAAAATATATGAATAAAGTAGTAGTCATATTAATAAATTAAAGCATAGAAAATAAATGTCTCATGGATTACAGAAATGTCAAATGTCACATGGAATATAATTACAGGAATCAAATGAGAGATAACCATGAATCATTAAAGAAATTTAAGAGTGCGGGGACCACACATAGGAGCAGACCAAATGAAAAGTCAACAAATCAATAATATATATGTGGGCATATGGAACGTATAATTAGTCCAAAGGATGATGTACTGCAGCACTGCTACCTACACACAATGGATCAGAACTTATGTACGTCTACAAATGTATACTAGTGAAACTCAACCAATTGCACCCTATAACTATATACCAATTGAGCAGAGAGATATAGTTTAAAGAGTACCTATCACCTCCACACAAACACACAAAAAATTGATAGTAGATGAAATTATAAGACTTTTCTCAAAGCATGTCATTAGCAAATCAGAGGATTTACCTCAGTATTACAGGGGAACAGGTTTTACTTTCCCTTTGTAACTCAGGAGGCTGTGGATATTACTAACTGTGCAGGAGGAGCTGAGGGCATAGATGCTTGTACAGGGTAATCTGAGTCTCTCACTTATACAGTGCAACAGGCACAGCATTGAGGACATAGTGTGACAGGGTTTATCTGTTGCTTCAGCCTCGTCCTCCATAGCAAACAGGCATCTATATTATAAGGCTGCTAGTGTGCAAATGATGTAGACTTACAGGTTCCCCCTCTGCACAGTGGACTCTCCCAGCTCAGAAGCAGTAAACTGTCAACACAGTGATCCATCAAGCTGTCATGTGCCAACTTGGCCGACTTCAGAGCTGTCTTAAAAACTGAATTACAGGTGAATTGCTTTCATTTTCCTAATGAAACATATTTGAGAAAGTGTTTGTATTTTAGACTGTTACTTCATGAGGTTTCTCTGAAAGTGATAGGTCCTCTTTAAGGAGGTAGGGAACAGATATGTACGCAGAGACTTACCATGAGAGGGAAATAATCAGGGATATAAGTAAACAGCCGGAGCCATGTGTAGAGTTGGAGCCATAGCTCACCGTGAGCTGCCAGCGTCCTTATGTGTCGGAGCTCTGTGCACATCATCAATGAGCACTTCCTCCCAGAGCAGAGTGTGACCGCATCTGTGCGAAAGTCTTGCGCTTGCGTAGTACATGTGTAGTCAATTAGAACGAAAGGTTAGTCAGACGGATAGCGCATGTAGTCTATATGGAGCCCAATAGATGAGTAGGACAAAAGGGGAATAATTTAACAGAACAGGAACGAAAGAAAGGGTGGAAAATGTAGACTGTGGAGAAATATAAACCTATGTACCAGAGAAAAAGTATACTAAAGAGTTAAGCAAGAGGATATGATATCAGTACCATGAAAAAGAGAGAAAACGAAAGAATAATCCCATAGATGTGACCTATATAATAGGAGGATGTAACAAATGTGAAGAAACGTGACAACATGTGAACGTGAAAAATAAAAATAAACATAAAAACAAAAAAATGAAGAAAAATTAAAGGTCAATATAGAGATCTCTCTCAAGATTTATTTATACCCAGGACTGTATCCAGAACAAGGTGGCATCCTCTACGTCTTGAGGAACGAAAGTTTCTACATAAACATAGAAAGGATTCTTTACTGTAAGAGCAGTGAGACTGTGGAAATGTCTGCCACAGGAAATTTGTGTTTAATGAGGATTAAATAACTTAAGAGAAAAAAACAGGGTTTAACATAATTTCTAGATGTAATATATGAACAAGTTAAGTGACCGGGATTCTGGAAAAGGGGCTGGATACATTTCTAGATGTAATAATAAAAAAAGTTATAGTGACCCGGGATTCTGGAGAAGGTCTGGATACATTTCTAGATGTAATTTAAAAGAAAAGTTATAGGGACCGGGGGTTCTGAAGAAGGGTCTGGATACATTTCTAGATGTAATAATATAACAAGTAATAGTGACCGGGATTCTGGAGAAGGGTCTGGATACATTTCTAGATGTAATAATATAACTAGTTATAGTGACTGGGATTCTGGAGAAGGGTCTGGATACATTTCTAGATGTAATAATAGAACAAGTTATAGTGATCAGGATTCTGGAGAGGGGTCTGGATACATTTCTAGATGTAATAAAAAACAAGTAATATGACCGGGATTCTGGAGAAGGGTCTGGATACATTTCTAGATGTAATAATATAACAAGTTATAGTGCCCCGGATTCTGGAGAAGGGTCTGATACATTCTAGATGTAATAATATAACTATTATAGGACTGGGATTCTGGAAAAGGGGTTTTGGGGATACATTTCTAGAGTAATAATAGAACAATTTATAGTGATCAGGATTCTGGAGAGGGGTCGTTGATCCAGGGATTATTCTAACTGCCAGATTGGAGTCAGGAAATAATTTTTTCCCTAACATGAGGACAATTGGCTTCTCCCTCATGGAGTTTTCTTTATTGCCTTCCTCTTGATCAATACTTTAGCAACACTTTAGCAAAATAGGCTGAACTATGTTACTATGTAAAAAAAGAAAAGTGAAAAAAAGAAAAAAATGAAAAATGGAAATAATTGAAAAACTGAATGAGTGAATGAAAAATTCAAAAATGTAAAATAAGAAAAATAAGGAGAAGAGCGGAAGAAAGGTGTAAAAGGGAAAAGAAGAAAAAAAGAAGAAAAAGAACATGAGAAAGAAAGAAACCAAACTATTATAAGACAAATAGAATACCATGTGGACTACATTCACACCTGCAACCAACTTTATTCGGTGACAACAATTACTATTGTTAGGGTTCTTTCACACAGAGCATTTTTTTGCTGCATTTTTGGTGCAGTTTATGCGTTTTTTGTGCAGAAATGCTATGTGTGAAAGCACCTTTAGAAGTTTAAAAGTATTTTGAATAAATGCTTGTTTGATTTAATCATCCTAAGCATCGAATTCCTACAGGAATCTATTAAAGAAACTAAAAAAGAAACTGCAACTATTGAAAACCAATTAATATCTACCTTGCGTAATGATTAATGGAAATCCTTGAAAATTAAAACAAATAAAATTCTTTCAGAACATCGTAAGATTTTGAAAACAAGAAAAAGAGGAAAATTTTTACGTAACGCAAAAGATTACGCATCTAAGAAAGTATACCTATGGCCAATGTTCTAATACAAGAAGCTATAATAGAGGCACAGGACCTTCCAGAGACTTTTCGGGTTCCGGCTCTGATAGTGAAAGAGGTTATAGACAAAGAAGAACATATTTTTTATGGAAAAACAAGAGGTTAGCTCAAAATACAGACCGACCAGGAGGGCAGTCAGAAGATGCCAGAAACAATACCTCAAGGGTAACCACACGGTCACAGGTGAGACACCACCCGACAAGGACAATCTTGTAATAAATATTTCAACCCAGATATTATCACCATGAGAAGTAAGTGTCCTCCAAAAAGGTTTATCCTTTTGTCCTACTCTAAGAATAGATACTTTTAAGCTGGAGCAAGAAATGCATCAGTTTTTGCGTCTAAAAGCCCTTTTTTCACAGGTTTCACCTACTACAGAAGTACCCATGACTCCTGGGGCTCTGTCTATTAAATCTTTGGGTTTACATAATTTAAGTCTGTATAATCCCCCTAGAACCTATCATCTTGTTGAAACATTTGTTTCCATTGTTAACTATAATGTAAATAAATATATTTTTCTTCTTTTTTTTCTTCTTTTCTTTTTCCTTTTTTCTTTTTCTCCTTACTTCCACTCCTTATTTTTATTATTTTTTCTTTTTTACTATTCTTTTTCTACTTTTATATTATCTTATCTTACATTTTTTAATTTTTCATTGACTAATTAATATTTTCATTTATTTCAATTTTTGTTCTATTTTTTCATTTTTTCTTAATTTTCTCATCTTTTTAATTTTTATTTTTCACATTCACGTTTTCACATGTTGTCCCGTTTCTTCACATTTGTTACATCCTCCTATTATATATCAAATCTATGGCAATATTCTTCCCTTCTCTCGTCTCTTCTTTTTTTTATTTTCTCTTTTTCTCCTTTTTTCCACTCTCATTTTTCTTATTTTCCCTTTCTTAATCCTTTTTTCTTATCTCATCTTGCATTTTTTCATTTTATTCATCTTACATTTTATTTTTCGTTTGCTCATTCACTTTTTCATTTTTTTTCCATTTTTATGTTTTTTTTTCTTTTTTTTATTTTTATATTTTTATTTTACACATTCACACATTTTCACAAGTTATCACATTTCTTCACATTTGTTACATCTTCTGATAGTATATGTCCCATCCATGGCATTATTTTTCCATTTTCTCTCTTTTTCATGGTACCGATATCCTATACTCTTACTTTTACAACTCTTTTGTATGCTGTTTCTCTGGTACATAGGTCTATATTTCTACATAGTCTCCATTTTTCTCCCTTTTTTTTTTCATTCCTGTTCTGTTAAATTAGTCCTACTCATCTATTGGGCTCTATATACACTACATGTGCTGTCCATCCAACTAACCTTTAGTTCTAATTGACTATACCTGTACTGCGCAAGCGTGAGACTTTCGCGCAGGCGCGGTCCTACTCCGCTTTGGGCGGAAGTGCTCAGTGATGACGTGCACAGAGCTCCGACACATAAGGAGGCCGGCAGCTCACGGTGACCTATGGCTCCGACACCTACATATGGCTATGGCTGTTTACTTATCCCTGATTATTTCCCTCTCCTGGTAGGTCTCTGCGTACATATCAGTTCCCTACCTCCTTAAAGGGGTTGTCTCACTACAGGGATCGCTGCTTTTAATGTTAAAGATCTTGGAAAAAACAAGTCACTTTGCAATATATGTCCATTAACAGTGTCCTACCTATTCCTAGATATCCCCTCTTGTATGGGCTGCATCAGCTCCTCGGGTCGCTATAGGTACAACCTGTTTGATCTATTGTGATAGGCTGCCAGCACTGGTTGCTATAGCTACAGACCTGTTCAATCTCTCCTGTAGGTGCCACGTGGTTGCTAAGCTCAGCCCTGTTAAAATCTCTCCTATAGGCTGCCACGCTGGGTGCTTACTACAGACCTGGCTTCTACTGGCCCTAGGGAAGCCAGAAACCCCCCTGAATTAAAAAATTGAAACCAAAAAAAAAAGACAAAAGGTGAGATGAATCAATGTAGTGGGAAAACCCTTTTTAAAACTATTTTTTTGCCAATTGAATTGCTATGGGGCGCAAACAGGGTTTCACTATGTACTTTTGTGACATTTGTAGAATCATAAGTATATTTTCTGACCCTTGTGGTAGGTACAGTGCTGCCGAAAATCCCCCTTTGGCCCAAACTAGACTTGCCATCCCAAAAAATCAAATCATTATTATTTGTTGATTTTTAATTTGGTCTGTTCCTATGTGTGGTCCCCGCACTCTTAAATTTCTTTAATGATTCATGGTTACCTCTCATTTGCTTCCTGTATTCCACGTGAAATTTGACTTTTCCGTAAAGTAATCCATGAGACATTATCGTATGCTATAATTTAATCTATTAATAGGACCACTACCCTGTTTCCCCCCCAAAAAAAGACAGTGTCCATATTATTTTTGCTCCTAAAGACGAGCAAGATTAATTTAGGGGACGTTTTATTTTTTCCATGAAAAAAAAAATTCAAATGTATTGATGAAAAAAAATCAACCTGTATTAAATACTGTAGTGATTTCACGCAAACATCGCAAAGCAGCCAACTCTGAATTGCAAAAAAAAAAGCCCCTTTCTTATTTTTGGGGGTGTCTTATTTTCGGGGAAACAGGGTACTTTATGCATATATTTTGTATAATTTGACATAGAGCGGATGTATTGAGTGTAGACCTTAGCTTAGTTACAGAATCTTGTATCTAGATAGGTTCGTGTATATTAAGTAGCTATTTTTTGTGTATAGGTTTGTATGTACGTATGTTGGATAGTTAGGTAAAGCTCTACACTTATTTCTTATAGAGACATTAGTGATAAAGGTCGCTGACCGAGATGTCGGTATAATGTGTCACTTGAAAGCAACTTTCCTATTTGGAGCTTGATCACAACATGTTAATAAAAAACTCTTCACTTTGCAAAAAGAAACAACTTGTGTCCCGATGCATCAGCTCTATGATCCCCTAGATCAGACACCATGTCATGTTCTCAACCTATGATGTCACCGGCCAAGATGCTAAGTAATACAACCACAGAGTGCACAGTTATATGGCTAATTTGTACTAAAGGCTATTTATGTGTAATATTCTTCAGCTATTGGTTTGAGCTTGGATTTGTGAAATTGAACTGACTTGCCTGGCACCCCCTCCACTGTGTTCCCTACTTTGACTGTACCCCCACCTTTTTTGATTTCAGCAATGAGTGGTTGGCTTGTATGACCACTGTTCTGTACTGCTCCCTGCATTAAGGCTGCAACAACTTCTTCAACTATACTTACAGCTCACCCCGGTACCACATACTTGTTTCTGCCTGACTGCCACTGTTGACCACTTATTATATCTTTCCTAAAAGCATTTTTGAGTTTTTTTTATTTGCATCGCCCTAACTTATTTCTTATAGTATCAGTCCCCGACATTCCTCGAATTCTTTCATAAGCCTTGTTATATGCAAAATACCAGTGAGGTAAAAGCAATTTTAAATCCTCAAACACCAACTTGGGGTTCTCCCCAAACACTCTTGCTTCTTCCCTTTAACCTTTGTTATATGCAAATGCCAAGTGAGGTGAAAAATGTGATTTAAAAATCCTCAAGCACCGATTTGGTGCATCTCCCAAATTTACTTTGCTAGCTCCTTTCCTTTTAAGCCCTGTTTATGAAAAGCCCAAATGAAGTGCAAAAAGGCTATTTTTTAAATTTTACCACGACTTGGGGCCTGTCCCCCAAAGCATTGCTTGCTCTTTCCATAAACCTTGTTATATAAATGCCCAAGTGAAGTGCAAAAGATGATTTTAAATCCTCACACACTGACTTGGCGTCTCTCCCCAATGTACCTGCTTGCTCTCTTCCCATAAGCCTCTGTTATATGCAAATGGCAAGTGAGGTGCAAAAGGCAATTTTAAATCCTCACACATCAACTTGGTGCCTCTCCCCAATGAGATACATTACCTTTCCTGAGCCACACATCGCCTTTCTCCTACCCAGTCAGTAAGTTCTGCTCTACACTGAAGAGGGGAAACACCC
This sequence comes from Phyllomedusa bahiana, assembly GCA_025379985.1. Taxonomy (NCBI): domain Eukaryota; kingdom Metazoa; phylum Chordata; class Amphibia; order Anura; family Hylidae; genus Phyllomedusa; species Phyllomedusa bahiana. Next base: position 12,679 of record JAODAL010061349.1, on the reverse strand, counting down.
CAAACAGCTGTCTATAGATGAGTGAAACTGGCTTGGCTGGAATCACTTTTCACAACTCAGTGAGTCACAAGTGAATTCAGGATTTTCTATAATCCAATAGAGAGCTTTACTAAAAGGAGGTCAGCTTCTCTTCCCTAAAAGAAACCTTAGTTAAAAATTCCTTTCGCCTTCCTGCTAGATATTTTCCAGAGAATAAACTTCTGGACCATCTAGAGGCACCTTAATCCTGGAATCATTTAATTATCTCAAACCGAACCTAAGTAATGTGAAAGAAAGGTGCTATATGCAAACATGTACCACCTGGTTATTTCTTTCCCTGGGCAGGAAACAGACCATTACTTACAGGTTCTAAAAATGAAATTTAAGGTCCAGACCAATTTAGCTGGGTTGCTTCCCAACTAGCTCCATTGAATTCATCCAAATCTCAACCAGAGGCCAAGAAGATCATCAAGTTTAGAACACCCATGAAAGGTCTCATGGCTTCTTTTAAGTGATATGACCCTAAAGTGATATGACCATGCACTCATCTCCAAGGACTTACCAATGTCATGCAGACTGGGCAGAGATGACTCTGGGATTTGTTGTAAATAAGCGGTCCATGTTATATTCACTCCTAGTTGGCTTGAGGACAAGCATTGAACATAGACTGTGGAGTCATCACATAACATTAGACGTCCTTTTCCACCACTTACAAAACTGGGTACCTGCACCATGAAGAAGAACAGCAAGTCAATATCTCAACTCCGTAGTGGTGGGTTTATCACCAGCATCAAAAAATATCTGATATGATGGTTGTCTAGATGAGGTAACCCTCAAAGCAAGGACTCCACAATGAAGCCTCCCAAACTCAGATGGCATCAGAAAAAACATGGACATCCATTCATTCTACTAGATGTCAGCCACCTTATGGAAGACTCTTGTAGGTCATATGGACCATATCTGAATGATAGGACAATTCCAAGATTCTTTTAAGGAGTCAAATATGTGGCTGCTTACCCGAAGGGTGCACAATCCTCGTGCTTTCAGATCATCCAATATAATTGACTGAAAAGCTTGCAATACTCCAACATAGTCGCCCATGCACATTTTACCAGGAGGCAGCATCAGCTGGAACATGGCCTGGCTTTGTACAGTTTGGTAGGACTCCAGCCCTGTAGACAGTTCACACAAAAACTACATTAGTAGCACTGGGTTTATCATTTACAAAACCTACCATGATACGTGACTACTTCAGTTCTGCTACATAAACAATGGTGTCTATAAAGGTATTAATTATGCACCCCATCCAGCACAGACAGCAGCACAAGGGAGGCTTAAAGGGGTTGTCACACTACAAAGATCAACTATTAACATATGGGGAACAGTAAATCAAGACTTTTACAAAATACATTGGTCTTTTGATATTGTCCTGGTCAGGAGAGAAGAGAGATTTTATCTGCTCTGAATGCACACAAGTGTCTCCTGTCCTCTTTCTGCTCATTTTCTTATCTAAGAGCAGAGAGTGACAACACCAGGAGGGACAGCAGCTTGAGGACAGAGTGTGTTATTTCTAACAATAAAACTGTAAGCAGTGTTTTCCACCCATTTAAGCTCTGTAGCCTTGTGTACTATAGATTAAATCTCCTGGAGTCGTCAGTACAATAAGAAGAACCGGGAGCTGATATGTTAATCACAGCTATAGAACCACCCATAGCCTAACTAGTGCAAATCTGAAGCTGCTTGTGGCTCTGTAAAACTGCACGGTGAGAAACCCCCTTTTAACAAAACACAACTCCTTCTGGATACTAGATTTTGTTTCCAGAGTGAAGCGGAAATGAATGTAGATTCAGATATTTTCCAAGTCATGGTACTAATCAAGATCAAGAAAAAGTTTTTCTTAAATTATTTAAGTAAGCCTAGAATTGTATCCTAACTTATTTTAACCTCTCCAGGATCAGCCCATTTTTGGGTTTTTGTTTAAATCTCTTCCCTTCCTTCCAGGATCCATAGCTTTTTTTAGGTTCACGCCTTCATAGCCGTGTGAGGATTGTTATTCCTGCGGGACAAGATGAACTTTTTAATTTAAAAAAATCTTTCTGTGGAAGGGGATGATTGGGAAAAAAAAGGAAATTGTGCAACTTTTTGGAAGGGTTGTTTTGCATTCACCTTGTGGTACTGAATGTAGCCCATTTTTTACCACTTTAAAAAAAATAAAAACAACTTTTCTTTTCATTTGTTTCCCTCCCCCATCTTCTAAATCATATTTTTTTTTATTTTTTCACCAAATCTTGTGATTAAATTTTTCCGGGGTGGGTTTTTGGATTTTTTTATTTGGTACCAATTTGAAGCACATGCAACTTTTTGTTTACTTCTAGCATTGGGTATTTGTTTTTACGGTGTTCACCTTTTTTTGTTTTTAATTAGTATGATTTTCTGTTAAAGTTAAGCATTTATATGTGGTTTTTCCCAATAACTTTAATTGTTTTTGGAGGGTTTTAAAAAACATAATAAAATGGGGGGGAAAAAATTATAATTTGTATTTTTTTTTCCTTTTTTATAATTTAAAAACTTTTTTTAGTTTTTACTAATTAACACGTCCCCCGATGAGTAATTATACTGAACAATTAAGCATACCGGAAATGCATTTACTTGACCCCTGTGAATGAAGGGGTAATAGGATACAATCGGCGGGCCTAGAGGCCTTTATAGGCTCACGCTCTATGACAACTAATTGGGGGGGGGCAAACGGATGGTGGAAGGGAGGGCTATTCTTTCCAAAACTTTTTCCGAGCGCAGGGCGATTTATATTGGCCGGGATTTGCATTATCTCTGACAGTGGCCCTGCGACGTCACGCTGTAAAACGTTCACACCTGCCGGGTAGGGAGCGGGCTCGGCGTGTGATTCTGTGCTTCTTTACACACTAAACACGTAAAAAACTTCTTTTGCACGGGGGGAAAAAGCTTTATTAAAAGTATAGAAAGAAAAATAAAAAAAAACCGTAAATAAGTGGGGGTATTTAAAAGTATTAAAGGGTTTTGCCAGTCTCATTTCATGCCCCCGCACCCAGTCTTCACCTTTGTCAGGGGGGCGTGTGTGATTTTTTAATTGCATTTCTGTGACCCTGGGGTGTTTCACCTCCTTTTTCCTCTCTCTATCAAAAAAAGGTTTGTTTAGTAAAGCATTGTGATAGCGAGAGGGAATGTTTTTGCCCTCCCAAGGGTCCTAGGTTCAAATCCCTGCAGGAACCAACCTGCACATACCCATTGAGGTTTTTTTTTTTTTTTTTATTTGCTAAAGGGGTACGAGGAGGGAGTGAGTACAGCTCCTGGGTTTTAAAACTAGTAGCTGCCTAAGGGGAAAGGTCTGACTGTGCGACCAGGCTGAGGGGGTCCGGCCCTGGGATCCCCGGAACGGCTGTAAAAATGGTCACTAAAGGGAACTAAAAAAAAAAGGTGCAAATTTTTAATAATAAGAAAGGGGGAAAAATTTTTTTATTTCATTTGCAAGTTCCACGTCAATTTTACTTTGGAAAACCCCCTTAAACCCAAAATATCATTAAGTAGGGTTTAACCAACAGCAATTGGGGTTTCAGAGCGGAAAACCCTTTAAAGAATGAATACGGGGCCCTGGCAGTGCTTAAGGTTTTCGCTCTTTTTTATTAACACTTCTTTGCGGGCCCCGGGCAGAGGGGGCTTGGGGGATCCAGCGCGTTTTTTTGGTTCCATTTAAATACTGGTGGGAAAAAATATTGCTGTAGCCCTTTTTGACACGGACCGACTTCTGTAACTTCCGTCCATCCCCACCTCCTCGCGAAAAAAAACCGTGTTTTTACCTGAGCCCAAATTTTAAGTGGGCAAACGCAGCTTGGAGGGAAAAAAAATTTTGATCAAATGGGAAAAAATGTAAAAAAATCTTTTTTCTGGGGCAGCACAATTTTTTTTACAATTTTTTTGTAAATGTACCTAAACTGACCTCACTTAAATGTGCTCCTTCTACCAAAAGAAAAGGTTTTTGAAAATACACTAACCTTAAATTTTGAGGGGGCAATCATTTTGTCATAATTTCTTCCTGTTTGACCCGGTTACTTTTTGTATTTTTTCCAACTGCCTCATATTCTGCTGGGCGTCACTGTGAAAATACATTTTTTTCCTTAAAGATCCCGGGGTTTCTAGTTTACCCCAGAGTGCCTACTATTCTGCTGGTCAGTCACTGTTAATCTTTTCTTATCCCTTCTGTCCCGGTTACATCCTTAATTCCCCAGCTGCACTCACTATTCTGTGGGGCAGTCACGTGTAATACATTACTTTCCTTACTGATCCCGGTTTCTCCCGTATTATCCCAGGCTGCATCACTTTTTGTGGGGCAGTCATTTTTCATAATTACTTATCCCTTTTGATCCTGATTAATCCTGTTTTATATCCAGAGCTGCACTCACTATTTGCTGGTGCATCATTTTACATACATTACTTTTCCTGATTCCATTTACTCTTATTTTCCTCCGAGCTGCCCCCTATTCCTTTGGGGCAGCGTGTCTACATTATTTCCTGTCTGTCCCCAGTACTCCCGTAAATCCTCCAGAGCTCACTCACTATTCTGCTGGTGCAGTACTTTTTCATACATTCTTATCCTTAGTCCCCGAGTTACATCGTATTATAATCCAGAGCTGCCTCACTATTCTGCTGTGCGTCACTGTGTACATACATTACTTATCTTAGATCCTATTACATCCTTATTTCCTAGGGCTGCACTCCTATTTTGCTGGGGGCAGTACTGTACATCATTCTTATCCTGTACTTTCCTGGTTTCTCTTTTTTTTCCAAAGGCTCCCCCCACTATTTTCTGGTCTTTTATGTGTACATCATTACTTATCTGTACTGATTTAGTTAACTGATTATTCCAGAGCTCATCACTATTTGCTGTGCGCACTGACAACATTACTTATCCCCTTCACCTGAGTTTTTTCCCGTATTATATCCAACTGCCTCACATTTTGTGCAATCACTGTGAAAAAATTACTTTCCTTATACCTGAGTTTCATCCTGTATTTCCTAACTGCCCACTATTTGGGTGCTTCCCGTGTTTTCAAACTTATTTTCCCGTATTTTCCTGATTACATTGTAATCTCCCAAACTCCTCACTATTCTCTGGTGGTCATGTGTACATCATACTTTCCCTTTCGATCCCGAGTTACATCCCGTTTTACCCCCTACTCCTATTTGCTGGTCAGTCACTGTGTAATACTTTTTTATCCCGTACTGCCGATTTCATCCTGTATTTTAACAGAGCTCCTCCCATTTGCGTCACATGTTACATACAATTTTCTTATCCTATGATCCTGATCATCCTGTTTTCCCCCAGAGTATCATATTTCTTTGCATCAGTGTTTTTTTTCCTGAAAAGACCCGGGTTACTCCGGTATTAACTCAGGCGCCTACTTTTGCTGGTCTTTTCTTTTACTCTTTCTTCCCCTGTTTAAGATCCGGACACTGATTTTCCTCCGGGTGATTCTTTCGTGGTGGACTGTTTAATTTTTTATTATCCCTTATGATCCCCTTAATTTTTTTACTCCCCCACCAAAATTTTTTGCGTCCTTTACTAAATTAAATTATTTTCATCCTTGGACATCGTATTACTCGACCACTCCTTCTGGGACAGTCCGGAAAAATATCTTATTGTTTGATTTCCGGGTTACATCTGATTTTTTCAAGGCCGCCACATTCGGTTGCAGAGATAAACTTATCCCACGTCCTGAGTTAATCCCGATTATTCTCAGACTCACTACTTTTCTCCGGGGCGCATGGTTCATTACAACTTTCCTTAATTTTCAGTTACATTTTTTCCCCAGACTGGCTCAATTGCTGGTGGGGGAAGGTACATAAAAAAATTAACAAAACCTTCGACCTGCAGTCACTGTTACACACTTTTACTTACCCTGTATGACCCTGAGTTACATCCTGTATTATCCTCCAGAGCTGCACTCACTATTCTGCTGGTGCAGTCACTGTCTACATACATTATTTATCCTTCACTTACCTAATGTTGCCATAGAAATCTATAGCTACATTTTTCTGCACATGAGAAATAAGTTTTGCATACATTTCATATCTGCACTCAGTGAATGAGGTTTCTCTAAGAAGACGACAAGACCTTACGATCCAGCCATAGAGTCCACCATACCCTGACAGATTGCTCTGGACTTTTCAGACATGGTCACTTGTGATCCTGTAGCCTCTTCGCCATGTTTGAAGACACAGACACACTGATTTCTCTCCGGATCGCACTGCTCCCGGGTAGGGTTTCCATTTTCGGCACACGATGGGAAAAACTGACCTTCTAGAACATTATCTCCAGATTTAATGATGGTGCAAAGACCTGGACCTAAGAATGAAAAGGTGCATTATAATGTCTTCTACTCCAATCACATCCACAGCTGCACTTGCAGTCTTGTTCTTAGTTTTTAAAGGGGTTATTTTCACCATACACATTGATGGCACATCGATAGGATACCACCTCTGGAACCCACTCCTATCTGGAGAACAAGTCCCGAAAAACCTCTATGCTTTGAAAGGAGAGGTGGTCGGGAGTCTCCCTTTGACATCAATGGAACTTGATTTCAATGGGCGACGCCCGTCCACCTCTCCATTCAAAATAGCAGTGAGATAACCCCTTTGCATCAACCAACCATGTGGCGCATTGTTAGCAATTATTTTCAGACTGCAACTTCCCATTGGCCTCACTACTCACATGTGACGTTCTCCAAACTTCCAATGTCTTGCAGGACAACGTTGCCGGTTATCGGATTCACACACCAGGACTTGGTCCCCGATGTTTGCAGAGTAGCATACTGCCCAGACTAAAATAAGAAAGCTTTGTGTTAAGCTCAGAAAAAAATAGGCTTAAAGGAGAGAGAAAGGGAGAAAGATGAAGAGAGGGGGAAAGAGAGGGAGAGAGAGTCCCACTAAAAACACTTTTGCGACACAGATGTGCAGTCCCACTAAAAACACTTTTGCGAAACAGATGTGCATTCCCACGTAAATCACTTTTGTGACACAGATGTGCTGTCCCACGTAAATCACAGACAGAGAACACAATTGTACTGTGCAATCCCACGTAAAACACTTTTGCGACTCAGATGCGCAGTCCTATGTAAATCACAAACAGAGAGAACACAGCTATACTGTGCAGTCCCACAGCTTTACTGTGCAGTCCCAAGTAAAAAAAACCCGTTTCTGAGACATATGTGCAGTCCCACGTAAACCACTTGTGAGACAGATGCGCGTTCCCATGTAAACACAAACAGATAAAATGTATAGTTTTGATCTGTAGAGGTCAGAGGTGTAATAATCTGCAGGATATATCACTGTGTGAGAGAGAGAGAGAGAGACAGAGAGAAAAAAAATCACCCATCTTTCCCAGAGTCCTGAATGTCAAATGACCATTCTAGTTACAAAGTATGTAGAGAGGGTGAGAAATGTAGATATACCCTGACAAGTTACACTTAGCTTTTCACTTCCAATGATTCCAATGACAGCTGAGAAACTCTCCCTTTCCCCAGCTCACACAGAATGAATCATCACATGCACACTTTGGGGGCGTGTCTGCAGAGACATAAGATACTCCCTGCTGGGAAGAGAAACACGTCCCTCCATTTCACAAGCTCTGCTTGGCAACCAGCACAAAAGGCTGCTAAATGCTGGAACGAGACAACCCCTTTAAAGGGAACCTGTCACATAGGTTGTGCCCCCCTTGCTGAGGGCAGCACAAGCTAGTGTCAGACTTGCTGTTTCCAGCACTGTGTCCCTTATTCTGTAAGATGCTGGAGTTTTAGAGCATTTACCCCTTAAATCTTATTCATGAGCTGGTGTTAGCTCCGCCCACCAAAGGGTAGCTCCGCCCACTGACAGTTATTCACATGTTTCTACCTATTCAAAGTAATAGGTTTATCAGTTGAGGTGGGCGGGGCTAGCCTCCGATTGGCCGGGTTTGAAAAAAACCTGACTCTCTGAAGGACTCTTCGAATGACTCTTCTGGCTGAAAACTGCAGATTTGAGGGGTAAATGCTCTGACACTGCTGAATCTTACAGAATAAGGGACACAGCGCTGGAAACAGCAGGTCTGCCACTAGCTTGTTCTGCCCTCAGCCAGGGGGGCAAAAACTATGTGACAGGTTCTCTTTAAAGGAGATCTGCCAGAAGAACTATTTACCATACGTGGACCTACAGTGTACATTACATTTCAAGTAGCTTCCTAGACCAGATTACCAATGTTAGCTATTGCCCTGAAGCCTGAGGCTGCACTACTGTCAAATTCTCACTAATTCTGTATCAAACTTCTCATGTGTGGATCCAAATCTCCATTCACATCAATGGTTACACTTTGGCTTACTTAAATAAAAAAAAGTGTCAATCCTATGTGCAGTGGTTTACCTACAGAAGTAACAAATCTAAAGGACTGATCCAGGTTTGTTTGTTTTTCTTCACTGGTTCATTAGAAATTACTTTTCGGTATTTTGTAGTGCCAATAACTTTTCTTAACTGCAGCTGAATACAGGATTTCTGGCTGATGCAACAGCCTCTGTTAGGTCACATGACCTGCACTCTGATTGACTGATAAACACTGTGCTTTTGAGGCAGACAGAATACTAACTTTGAACCTCCCGTAGGGATGTATAGATAGATCCACACAGCCATGTTGTGTGTTTCAGCAGCTGAGTGCAGGTCACATGACTCAGTGGCAGCAGTGAGAAATCCTGTATTCAGCTGCAGATAAGCAAAGTTACTGGCACCACTGTGCACCTAGACACAATTTCTATTGAACTAAAGGGGAAAAACCAAAGTGTGTTTTTTTGTTTTTGATTTTTTTTTAACCTTGACGGCTTCAATAGGATTTGCTGTGTTGCATCAATTTAAAGTTTGCTACATTTGTATTGAAGATCAAAATGGGTCCCATATATAGTACCAGGACAGAGGAACCTACAGTAGTGTTCCCCCCTCCACACCCTTTCCATTACTGGATTCCTAAACCCTTGCTTGTTCACAATGCAGGTTTTCTATAGAGGGAAGTTCTGCACAGGTTCTCACCCCCTAATAACAAAGGTGATGGGACTAACCAGACCACGAACCTTTTTTATCCAAGAGCCCCATTGCAGCTACACATTCTGTCTCTATGGACTTCTATTACTTGAGAGCCAATCACCTCTATTTAGAAGCAAATGTGAAATGTGGCCAAACCCAAATGTTGTGAATTGGACTGCTTCAGGCTCAGGCTGGCCCACAGGGGAACCCCCACTGGTCTCCTGAGCATGGCAGACATGGAGTTTCTTTTAAACTGAATCCTGGAAAGAGGCAGAAAGGCAGAGAGAGAAAGGTAAAAAGCAAGAGGTAGAGTATAAGAGGCATTTACAATAGCTGTAGGGTGGGCCCCCAGAGTCAACTCCACTGGTGGGCCACAAAAACAACTCCACTGGTGGGCCCCAGAATCAATTCCACTGATGGGCCCCAAGAATCAACTCCACTGCTGGACCCCAAGAATCAACTCCACTGGCGGGCCCCAAGAAACAGCTCCACTGGTGGCCCTAAGAATCAACTCCACTGGTGGGCCCCAGAATCAACTCCACTGATAGGCCCCCAGAATTAACTCCACTGGTGGACCCCAAGAATCAACTCCACTGGTGGAACCCAAGAATCAGCTCCACTGTTGGGCCACAAGAATCAGCTCCACTGCTGGGCCACAAGAATCAACTCCATTGCTGGGCACCCAGAATCAACTCCACTGGTGGGCCCCAAGAATGAATCCATGGGGGGTCCAAGAAAAACTACTGATGGCCCCAAGAATCAACTCACTGGTGGGTCAAGAATAATCCACTGGTGGGCACCAAGAATCAACTACATGGGGGGCCCAGAATCAAAACTACTGTGGGCCCCAGAATCAACTCCACTGGTGGGCCCAAGAATTAACTCCACTGGTGGCCCCAAAAATTAACTCCAATGGTGGACCCCAAGAATAAAATCCACTGGTGGGCCCAAGAATCAGCTCCACTGTTGGGCCACAAGAATCAGCTCCACTGCTGGGCCACAAGAATCAACTCCATTGCTGGGCACCCAGAATCAACTCCACTGGTGGGCCCCAGAATGAAATCCACTGGTGGGCTCCAAGAATCAACTCCACTGATGAGCCCCAAGAATCAACTCCACTGGTGGGCCGCAAGAATCAACTCCACTGGTGGGCACCAAGAATCAACTACACTGGCGGGCCCCAAGAATCAGCTCCACTGGTGGGCCCCAGAATCAACTCCACTGGTGGGCCCCAAGAATTAACTCCACTGGTGGGCCTCAAGAATTAACTCCACTGGTGGACCCCAAGAATCAACTCCACTGGTGGGCCCCAAGAATCAACTCCACTGGTGAGCCCCAGAATCAACTCCACTGGTGGCCCCCAAGAATCAGCTCCATTGCTGGGCCCCAAGAATCAACTCCACTGATGGGCCCCAGAATGAAATCCACTGGTGAGCTCCAAGAATCAACTGCACTGGTGGGCCTCAAGAATCAACTGCACTGGTGGGCCTCAAGAATAAACTCCACTGGGGGGGCTCAAGAATCAACTCCACTGGTGGGCACCAAGAATCAACTACACTGGCACGCCCCAAGAATCAGCTCCACTGGTGGGCCCCAAGAATAAACTCTACTGGTGAGCCTCAGGAATCAACTCCACTGGTGGGCCTCAAGAATAAACTCTACTGGTGGTCCCCAAGAATCAACTCCACTGATCAGCCCCACGAATCAACTCCACTGGTGAGCCCCAAGAATGAACTCCACTGGTGAGCCCCAAGAATGAACTCCACTGGTGGGCCCCAAGAATCAACTCTACTGGTGGGTCCCAGGAACAAACTCCACTGGAGGTCCCTAGGTATCCCAGTGGGCATTGGACTGCTTCATTTTTGGCATACAGGTAACTACTAATAACTTATTGTCAACTTTCTTAAAAAAACAATGCAGTCCTGTCACACATAAAACTGCTGGAAAAGCCATATGATAGCTTCACCCATTTGAAATGCACTCACTATGCAATAATAAAGCAAAATGCTGACCATATGGTAACACTTTCCTGTGAAAAAAACATAGAAATTAATGTAATTTCCCAATGCCGAGCAACAGTGGCATGGAAGTATTGGCACATTTCATAGATTTCCTGGCTACACATTGATTTCTGCCATAAAATGTCCAGTGCTTTGATTCAAGAAGCTCAACTAACACAATGGTGGAGAGCAATCAGTATGGTCAGAGGAGATGCTCTGGATTATGGAGCAGTGGCAGGTTACCTTCGTACAGCGTGGTATAAATAGATTGGAGGTGCCAGTCGTGATGGCAGCAGATTTCTTGGGCATCCAGCTGGAGACCAGAGAGTTCACGTAGGCTTGTTGGCAGGAAGTCCGACCTACAGAAGAAGCAGATAAATATGAATGAACTGTAGGCATAAAGTGACCAAAGACATGAGGCTTTTATTGGCCCATCAAGACAGCTTTAGTGGGATTTGCTAGCAATTGGATGTCTATTACCCAGTATTTATGCCTCTTGTTGTGCCTAAATAATAGGGTCCCATTCATGTTCAACCTGTTCACAACCCTTGGAGGATAGAAGGTCAGGGAGATTTATCTCTTTCGACTTTTTGTGAAAATATGAAGGATACTCTGACCCTCAGGAGACCAGTAAAGCTTCACATTGCCCATGGGGATAAAAATTGGGACATCCCGGACTTATTGCAGCTCTCATGTTTGACCCTATGATATGTTTTTCTATCTTTGTAACATCTTTTCATACAAACTTGAAGACTTACATTGTGGAGGTGCAGAGGTTCTAGTCACAAGGGAACCAGGAATGTAGCGTCCTTCATCATCAACACACCAGTAATGACCTAAAGGAGAGATTGTGAATTAAAAAAAATTCCCCAAATATAAATTGCCTGGTGGATTTATTCTCCTTTCTTTACAGATAAAATTGGGATTCCAGCCTATATTTCATATGTTAATAGATGGTCCTTTTCTCAGGCATTCAGACAACATCCATGGTTCCTGCCAGATGGTCTACACAACTTTTTGAGTAGTCAAAGAGTCCTACAAACTGGGAATGGGGAAGTAGATCTCTACACCACCACAGTGACTATTTCCATAAAGATATGCTGATTCATGTGAAACTCTAGTCCCTATAGCTTATATAATGTGGAAGGTGGCCAAAAGGAACCAGAAATCAACAGAAAGCCAACACTAGATAAGTCTATATCTCACCTGTACCCTGATAAAACTGAATTGGGTCCCAGTTTCCAACTCCGTCACACTGAGGGCTGTATGGAGTGTATGATGACAAGGTGGTCACTCTAGAATTTGCTCCACTTTGCCAGAAAAACTTCAGAGCTGGAAAGACAAGAATGATAAAAATGGAGGATCATCAAGTTGTATAAGTGATGGATCTTTTGCCCCTTATTAAAAATGTCAATTTGAGGCCTAAAGGAAAAAAAAATATTTTTTTTTTATTTTTGGTGTGGGGGGGGGGGGTGTTGGAATCCAAGCCACAACTTTCTTATATTTCCATCGACGTAGCTGTAAATATTTCAAATCCGAAAACCGTCTGCAAAACGACTAAAACCCGCCTGGGGCAAAGCCCTAAGGGATCTAAAAGTTAGCTCCAATAATTTTTTTCCCCCCCC
>JAODAL010061348.1:0-20372 GCA_025379985.1 Phyllomedusa bahiana | reverse complement strand
TTTGGTTAGGGTAAAGGGTTTCTTTATTTTTTGTTGAGGGTTGTTAACAGGTTAGTGTTAGTTTTTTATTTCATATCCTAATAAAAGTAAAGTTTTTTAGATATCTAGTTTGCTAAGTGATTTATATGGTAGTCTTTAAATATGATACTTGTTCCAAAAACCTTCCCCTACCTTCTCAAATTTGTATATTTCTGAACATGGAGCGAAAATTCAAGGTGGTTAAGCGAGCAAAAGGGGGTAGCACAAGAGGTAGAGGTACGAGCGAAGTGCTCACTCAGTGCTGGCGACAACACGCATGCCCTGCGGATCGTCAGTTTTTGCAGGACAGTCACCTGTCCCACGCTGGGTCAGGGCCCGTTGAATCTCTGTATCGAACTGCGGCGCCCATCGGTGCTTCAGTGGTTAATGCACCCTGCATCCAGCAGTCTTACCTCCTCGTCCTCCAGTCACGGCCGACAAAATACATCGTCATCAGCATCACCAGCAATCCGTCCAACATTGAAGCAGCCCAAATTCCCACTCCTGGTACCCACCACTGTGGAGAATCCTTTTTCTGAAGACCTCTTGATGACAAAATGCGGTTGGGGTCAGAGGCATGTTAAAAGACAAGAGGCCAAAGAGGAAATGATTTTCCTCTGCTTTCGGACGCCCAGTGACTGATGCCAAATCAGAGGAGGAGAAGGAAGCCGTCCAATCGGCAAAAATCACCGGGCGGCTCGGCAACGCCTTCAGTCCCCCTCTTTCCTTGGAGCCCGCAGCTTCTGGATGCAGAAATGTCAGGAACGACAAAGTCCACCTGTGTTGATGGATGATGATGACGTCATTGAGGAGCCAACGTGGTCCCCTTTCAGCCAGATTTGCTTGCGAGCCGCTTCATCATCACTGGACGAGGAAAGTAAGACGATGGGGTAGTGTCAGGACGGGTTTTCCTCCTCAAAAAAGGGAGAGGGGGCGGTCGCAGAAGGTCCCCCGCTGATATGATTTTCCTGCCAGCCACGGTCCGGCGCAAACCCCGCACCTCGCTTTATCGCCCGTCCAAAAAGGTCCGACCTCTCAAGCCTGGGCCTCTTATGGACCAAGCCTCTGATTCACCCAGCGATGTCCATATGCCGCCTTTGCCGTAAACGCATAAGTGAGCAAGAACCTTAGGGGGGTTTAACCACCACCAACATGTCCTAGTCAACATGCACCAATGCATGATTGAAATGGAGGCAACACTTGCCAAATAGCCAGACCGACGCCGGGCCTCCAACCGCTGTCACACCCTCCTGGTCCTCCGCCTCTCCTCCTCCCGCAACCACCAAAGCGTTTTCCTCAGCTGCCCAAGTCTCTTCAAAGTCCATGAATCAGGATCAGCCTCCCGCTTTCAGCCATCCTACGTCGCCCGGAAGTACCACCAACACCACCAGAGACCCATCCTAACCCCTTCTCCTTCTCCAGTTTTGACGACCTGCACGCCGTACAGCGCCAGTCTAAGCAGCCAGCCTTTCCTGTTCTCCAGGTTGGAGCAGAAGAAACACTTTAACTCAAACCATCCCAAAGCAAAAGCCCTGAATGTCGGCATTGCCAGGCTTTTGGCCCTTGGAAATGGTGCCTTTCCGTCTGTGGACCACTGATTGTTCCCGCCACAATCATGGCCCTCGCCTGCCCCCCAATACCAAATGCAAGCAGGCATTTCTTTTGCCAGAAAAGCCGTCCCTGCCCTGGGCCAACCACGTGTCATTAAATTATCAAGCGCGAAGTCTGCATCTTGGTGGCCGAAAAGTCATCTTGACCACGACACATGGACTAGTAACAACGGCCAGGCCACTATATCCTTCTGTGACAAGCTTCACTAGTGAGCTGGGTGGATGTCCCCCTGGGGTGAACGGTGACTCTCACTTTCAGCGCAAACCTCTTCAAAACCGCAGGATGTGCAGGGTTTCCCTTTCCACCCACCCCCCCAAGGCCTCTGGTGGCATCTCAGTGGCCAGAGAAACCAGCGCCGTGTTGAAATTAATCTGTCCCCTATGGGAGACCGTCCACCACACTAGGTCAGGACTGTTGACGGCTCTCCGCAACGAGACCAGAGCGCTGGCTGGGTGCCAAAACCTTGTACCAGGCAAAGTGGTGTGCGACTAACGGGCAAAATCTGGCTGGACCGCCCCTTTAAGATCGGTAGGCCTGGAAGCACATCCCTTGCCTGGCATACACACTGTGTCATGAACCTTGTCCGTCCAGAAATTTCTAAAGACTCCCGGGTCTGACTGCCTGCTGAGGATTGAAAGGCCTCGTAAAAAGTCCTAAGTTCGCACTTCCGCCTTTCTCAACCTGTTTTCGTCCCGCCCTGGCTGCGTTGCAGCGTCAGCTCGGCCTCCCCCGTTCCACCGTCTCATTGTTGACCGTGGCAACCCACCTGGGAATTCCACACTCCACATGGCCTCCAGCGATTGTGGCGCAGCGCAATGCCATTACGCAGTACGAATGAACACATGGCCTGAACAAGCAGCGGTGCGGACCCTCTCGGGTTTGAGCCACCGAGAGTGGAGGCGTGAAAGAGCTCTGCACCATCCTTGCCAGTTTTGAAAAAGCATCAAATGGTCATGCGACAAATGCCCCCTAGTCATCATGGAGCAATTGTTGTGGGTGATCTTTAGGTCTGGAACGGATCGTTTACACTCTGAAAACAACAGGTCCCGCAGCGAACGGAGGGAGATACGGACACGAGATGCGGAACGACGGAGCCTTTCTCCCTCCGTCAAATCCATCAGGCCCGACAGTTTCACATTTTCCATCGGTCTCATTAGCAGGGATCGGGTCCAGAGCTAGTGCAAGGTTGGCGCATCAGCCTTCTCAGGTGCATCATCTCAGGCAAAGTCAGGCTGTGTTAAGCTGTGCCGGAGGCAGCGAGTAGGAGAGGAGGAGTATTCCTAGACACCGTGTTGTACCTACCGACTACCCTGCCTTGGAAAGAGGTTGGCGCCAATTTTGAGGCGAGGAGAAAGATGAAGGAAAGATCAGTTTGCTAGTGCCCCTCCACCCCAGAGGCTTGGAAATCAAGGCTCCATCTCTCCCATGAGTGCTTTGAATGCTCCCATTTCCTCCAACATGATACTCGCATTAAGCCATCAAAAATGAACAACAGTTTTACCCGGGTGGCCACCCTCATGGATCCCCGGTACAAAACAAAACCCAGCATTTTCCTCCCACCCACGCCAAATAGAAGTAAAATGCAGGAAATGGAGACCTTGCTGATTGATCAACTGAAACATCTGTTGCGTCTGCTTCACGTTTTCCACAAAATGTTACGGTGGAACAACATCAGCGACGTGACACAGTAGATACCATGTAGGCATAGCGCAGCAGCAGCTAGGTGCAGAAACCTAATGGGTGACCTCTGCAATCTTGTTTACCACCTCACAACAGCCTGCAATGCAGGTCACACCTTCCAACACAACAGAGATCACTTAAATCAATGGAGCACGACTACCTGCGTCTCAACACCGATGTTTTTTATGTGTTCCGGACCCAATAGACTACTGGGTATCCAAAATGGACAGATGGCCCGAGCTGGCTCCTTCAGCCAATAGAGGTGATTGTCCTCCCAGCAGCCAGCGCATATCTGAGCGGACCTTAAGCAAGCTGAGGATCCATACAGACAAACTCACCGCTTTCCACAGATAATGTGGATCGTTTTGACTTTCATCAAGAGAATCACATGGATCCTCTTATAATGTTGTGCCCCAATTGCCGAGGTCACCGATTAGTTGCTGGTCTACTTCACATTCCTCTTCAAACAGAAATGTCCCTCTTGAAAATTTTCTTTTTAAAATATCATTTCTTACTGCCAATTTTATTCATTTTTCCCAACAGTTCATTTTGCGGGTTTTGCTGTGAGGAGACTGTAAAAAGACAGCAAAGGTTTTCATGACAACACAGTAATCCATTTTACTCACTTTAAATCTTAAGAAGTTTTTCGCATTGTTCAATGTTTTGAGGTCATGTTGCTGGTGGAGAACAGGCTATAAATATGGTCCTTTGGACAGAAATGTGCTTTTTAAAGTGATATTTCTCCCTCACATTTTTAATAGTGGCTGAAAACGTCCATATTTATAATTTTTGGGGTCTTTGTTGCTCTGAGATAACACAATAATCATGGTCCTTTTGGACAGAAAATGTGCTATTAAGTGGCATTTTTCACCCTCTACATTTTAATAGTTGGCTGAGAAGTCCTATTTAAAATTATTGGGTCATGAGCAGATGAGATACAACAATAAATCCATGTCCCCTTTGAACAGAAATGTGGCTTCTAGTGGCATTTTCTCCTCAACAATTTTTTAACATGGCCTGAAAGTCGATTTTTATAATTTATTGGGTCATGCTGCTTTGAAATACAGCAATACTACAGCCCATTATAAAAAAAAATGATGTTGTTCTAACAGAACTATTTCTTCCAACAATTTCCCAAGAGTGGCTCAAGGGTCATGCTTTAATTTTTGGGGCATTTTGGCTGTGAAATGCAGCTATACTACCAGTCCAATTATAAAAAAAAAAATGTTGTTTCTAACAAGACATTTGTCATTCACAATTGTCAAGAGTGGCTCAAGGTGATGGTGCATCAGAAACAGGAATAGGTAAGACAATGTAAGCACAAAATTGCCAAATAGACTTGATTTTTTGCAAGATCTTTAACATAGCTATCAATCCCCTGTATTGAAGACAACCCATTTAATACAATTAAAAAAGAATTCCATCCTATTTAAAAAAAAAAATTGTACAAGGGAGGTACAGGAAAACTGACCAGATTAGTTATTCAATGACAAGTAAATGCAGCAGACAGAGAACGAAGTAACCAGAACCATTTCCTCCAGCACGTTGAGTAAAATAAGACAAAGAATGCCAAGAAAAAGGGCACTGGGTGGAACAGGAAGCGTTTAAACCACCACCATGTATTTCCCAATGAAGTTCAATTGGTCCACCGTCACTCATACGGAGGGGCAAAGCGCTACCCAGGGACACGACAGTTTATATTGTCCAGTAAAACTAAAATGGGTGGTTGAAAAGACTCTTTTTCCGGCACTTTTTTTAAAATGTGGGGGTCCATGCAGGTTTGGGGCCTCATGCCTGTGGCCAGGACAGGTTAAATAGTCAATGTCCCAGTGAACTAAAATTGGTGTTGAAAAGACGCCTTTTTCCGGCACTTTTTTAAATGTGGGTCTGCAGGTTTGGGGCTCATGCTGTGGCCCAGGACAGGTACAGTCAATGTTATCCCAGTGAAACTAAAATGGTGGTGAAAGACTCCTTTTTCCGGCACTTTTTAAATATGGGGTCATTGGCAGGTTTTGGCTCCATGCTGTGGCCCAGGACAGGTATAGATCAATGTCCATGAAACTAAAATGGTGGTTGAAAAGACTCCTTTTTTCCGGCACTTTTTTAACTGTGGGTCATGCAGTTTTGGGGCTCATGCTGTGGCCCAGGACATTATAGTTTCAATGTCCAGTCAACTAAAATGGTGGTTTGAAAGACTTCCTTTTCCGGCACTTTTAAATCTTGGGGTCATGCAGTTGGGGGCTCATGCTGCGTTCCAGACAGGGATATTCAATGTCCAGTACAATAAGATGATGGTTCAAATCATACTGCCTTCCTGCACTATTTTATTTGTGGGTGATGCAGGTTTAAGTGTCATGCTGTGTCAAGACAGGATGTGGAATGTTGGGTGTTTTTTTTTTCTGTGGCTTTTTATAACCTAAAGTGTGTTGCCTAAATGTAGCAACGGATCCATTTGACTGTTGTGGATTTTAATCTCCAGCTTCCTCCAGCCCCCTGTTTGGTGTAAGAATTAAGGTGTTGTTTTGCTCCTCACCATAGACCTTTAAAATGGTCATCAGCATCATTGCAATCGACTGCTCCCACTATCGACTATCTAGGTCGATGATGGTCCGACTATCGACCATCGACCAATGTCCGATGGCCAACGCAAACGCTCACCTCTAACCAGAGTATCCAGGCGGATAGATCCACATTAGCCTCTCTCTGCAAAGCACTTTTCTCAAAGTTCCACCCTTCCAACATCTAACCTCCTCCAAGACGCACCAGCGTAAGTTCAGGCCCACATAGGTCCTGCACTCCAGAAGTCTTTAGCCACATGCTCCTCCATAATTCTTACTCATCTCTTCATCAATTTGTGGGTAAGCTTATTTATCGTTCTATTATTCAAACAATGTTCATCTTGAATTCTTATTTTTAAACTTTCCTCATAGTCTGCCCACGTATCCCAACCAACAGGACATCTTAGAAAATTATATGACAGACGAGGAGTTTACAAGTGATTTTTTTATTTTTTCTCTCGGAATAATTGAGGTCGGTCTGACCCAGTGAAGAGGCCTGATTGCTCGATTGAGAGGGTAAAAATAGCAATAGGACTGCCCATTTTGAGATCACGTTGAAAGTCTTGGGCCAGCTTAAACATCTTTTGATCAAAATAGTGACCGAGAGTCCCTCAAAAGTTATTTCCATCTTAGAAAATATATACAAGACTGAGAGTTACAAGTAAAGAATACACGGAAGTTGAGCGTAAAACCTTAGTTGGATGATTGATTGTACGACCCTTTACTTATGGATACTGCAATTTAACACACCCAGAACAAGGATATGTGAGCCTATTTCTCTTTGGTAACGATATCCTCCTTGTTTCACCTTTTTCTTAGAATTTTACATTCAGCGTCTTGTGATCAAGCTGCCCACAGTGCGACTCTCCTATATATGAAGTTGTGGTGTTAGTTGGAACAATTTACCATATTTTGTTTATCATTGATAAAATATGCCAATGTTTCTTAATGGTTTTTTAATACCTCGTTGTTAAAAAAAGCAGAATAAAGGGGGGGGGCTATTGTATCAAAAAAAAACAATATAAGCATGAGGCCCTTTACACAACTTAGTGAATGAGACTGTCCCCCTACATAACAATAAATTAGATTGAGACCCCACCAATGAATTTTAAATGCTGATAATGAGGTTCCTTTCTGAAAACCCAGACTAGAAATAATAACCCGAAAAAAGAAAAAAATCTTCTTACAGCCCTCAACCACGTACCCCGGTACTATATTTTAGTACCTAAAGTACATAAAACCGCCACCAACCCTCCCTGGCCGCCCGATAGTAAATTGGAAAGGATTCCCTCCTCCCTTGAGCATGTTAGCATCCTACCTTGACTTCTTTTTTACAAAAATTTGTGTATAAGAGGATCCTCACTCTCGTATGACAACCAAACAGTTTTTGCTAGCGTTAAAAAGACCATACCACATTTTGTTTTGGGATGACACATGGTTCCTGCAACTAGATAATCAAATCGCTGTATACCAACATCCCTTACACGAGGGAACACCAGCAGGAAAGAAACTTAAATCAAGGATTCCAACCCTCCTCCAATGCTCCACATTCATTTTTTTTAATGAGAGACCTATTGATATATACTTTGGAAAAACTATTTCAGGTTTTGGTGAGGACAAGTACCTACATCTACAGGGACCTCTATGGGGTCCTCTGTGGCACCTAGTTACTCAATCTCTTTATGACTATGTTTGAGAGACAACATATACATCCTAATGGAGGGCTATAGGAACGTTAAAATATGGCTCAATATGTGGATGACGTTTTCCCTATTGTGACAGTACTAAAGAGGATCTCTCACTATTTATCTTGACAACCTAATGGGATACAACCCACTCATCCAAATTTTACTACCTGGCCACAAAATTGAGGGACGACATCCAATATCTATACGTTTATATCAGAAGACAACCCTATGGAGTTAATACTACCTTGTATAAAAAAGTATTGATAAGAATAACATCTTACATTATAAAGTCAAAATGCCCCACAATTTTTTTTATGGTATCCCAAGGGTAATATACGGGCAAGGAAAATATGTTCCCTTAAAAGAATTATACCAGGAGCAAGAACATGAATTTATTAAAAAATTTGAAGCCAAGGTATGACAGGGAAGACTTGAAGAAATTGCAAAGGAGGTAAAATAAATAAAAATTTCTTTTTAAAAAATGATAAGAATAATAAAACCCCAACGTTTTTCAACAAAGTTATTGATGCCCCCCCACATGAACTAAAAAAAAAAAACCCATTAAGAAACTTTGGCATTTTTTATTCAATGATAACAAATATGGTAAATTTTTTCCAATAACCCCAAAATTCATATATGGGGAAGGTCGCCCCTGTGGGAAAATGATCAAAGAGCTAAAGAAAAAATCTAAAAAAAGTGAACAAGAACTTCGTTCCCAAAAGAGAATGGGGCACATACCCTTGTCTGGGTGTGTAAATTGCGTTCCCAAAATTTTTAAAGGGTGACTCAATCCCCCCAAAAAGTTTTAAAAGATAAAATTGTGTTTCTTTACTTGTAACTTCAGTCGTATATATTTTCTAAGATGTCCCTGTGGTAAGGATACGGGGAAAGACTCGGGAAAATTAAAAAAGAATAAAATGAAATCGTTGAATATTAAAAATTAAAAAGACTTCCCCACAAATTGATGAAGGAAGGTAAGAAATATGGGGAGGCACTGTGGCTAAAGATTCAGCGAGTGCAGACACATGTGATGAAATACGCTGGGGCGTTTTGGGGAGGTTAATTTTAGGGAAGGGTTGAGAACATTTTGAAAGTTCTATTGCAAAAAGAGGCAAAGGGGGTCTTCCCCCCTGGATATTTGGGCCCCCGGGGGCCCCTAAAGGGAGATAAAAACTTAGGGTTTTTTTTATGAGTTACGCCCCTTTGTTTTTTGTTTTTTCATTTTAAACATTTTACATTTTGCTTTTTTGCTACTATCAAACCCGGAGAAATAAATAGAACAAATAGGTGAGGGCTCGTCCCTTGAGAAAGGGGAGGAAAGCCTTTCCCCGGGAAATTTTTCTTTCCCACGTTACCTCGGCCCAAACCCTGTCAGGTACTTTCCACGATTTCCCCCAAAAAGCAAAAGGTTTGGGGAGAGCTCATGTTGGAGGGATTCCCTAAAAAGGTTCGGGGGAAATTTCAAACCATCCAAAATGCAAGTAACACTAAGTGTACTTTTGGTTTCATATTTTTTAAGGATATATTAATAAACAAAAGTTTTAAAAATTTTTTTTTCCTTGCCGTATATATAGGGAAATACCCCAAAACGGAGGATTTCGGGGAAAAAAACCCCCTCGTGAAAGGACATTTTCGCCGGTTTTTATTTTTAAATTATCTCCCGGAAAAATTACAAAAAGTCCCCATCACATCATCAAACAAGGTGACTTGGGTAATTGACATTCTGCACCCCAGGGGGCTGCGGGCTACAAGCAAAGGGGAATTGACAAGGCGTTCCCGACCCCCCCGGGAAATTTTTTGCCGATTGACCCTTCCTTTCTCCCCCTCTGATGGAATCAGTAACGGGGCCCCAGAGCAAGAAAAATAATCCTCTTTGTTTTCCTTGATTTTTTTAAACCCCCCTTCTGACCCCAACCGCATTTTTGCCTCAAAGAGGCCCTTCGGGAAAATGGTTTATCCACAGTGGTGGGTACACGATTTGGGCCCTTTTGGGGAGGTCTTCATGTTGGACGGATGTGTTTATTGTTGAGGGACATTTTTTGGGCCGTGACTGGGGGGAAGAGGAGGAAAGATGTGGATGAAAGGTTGCTTTAAACCCATAAAGGGACAGTTTTGGCAAACCGCTGTTGTTACTGAGATTAAACCCCCGGGCCCCAGCGATGAAAAGGTTTGCCGGCCCCGGGAAAATGCGACCCGTTGGCATGCGGGGTTGTCCCACACGGGAAGGAGCACCCTTTCTTTTCGTACCCCTTTACCTCCTTTCCCTACCCCCCTCTTTGCCGCTTCCCCACCTAAATTTCGCCCTTTGTTTAAATATAAAAAATTTGAGAAGGTATGGAAGATTTTTGGGAAAGCCCCTTCTTTAAAAGGGTTTGGCAAATCACACTATTCTCAAATCCCTCAAAAAAAAACAAAATTGTTTTTTTAAAATTTAATTTGCAAAGTAGATTCTATAAACAAACTGGCCTGCGCCAAAGTGAAAAAAACACGTATCGAAATGTATTCGGATAAAAAAGGTTTTTTTTTGGCTTTTTCAATTCAAGTGGTGGATTTCAAAATTTCCCGTATTAACTTTTAAACGTGGAAAAAAGGTTTTGGCCCAAATAAAAAACCAAAAGTTTTGGAAAAAATTTTTGGGCCCAATTTTTGGGGGAAAAAAAACCTTTTTAATCCTGAAAAATTGTTATCGGGAAAAATTTTAAATAAAAAAAGGGTTTTTTTTTGGCACCTATAATTCCCCCTGTGGTGACTAAAAAATTTGCTGTATTAAAATTTAACGGGAAAAAGTAGATTTTATAAAACAAAGCTGGCCTGCGCCAAAGTAAAAAAAAACACGTACCCTTAAAGGGGTTTGGGATAAAAAAAAGGGTTATTTTTTGGCCCTTTCAATTCCCCCGGTGGTGATAAAAAATTTGCTGCATTCCTTTTAAGGGTGCAAGGTGCCTCAATAAAACAAAGCCGTAGGCGCCAAAGTGAAAAAAAAAACAAATTTTTCAAAAAAAAATTTTGTTTAATTCCCCGGTATAAAAGGTATTTTTGTGGGGCCACAAAAAAATTAAAAAAACCTTGTTTTTGGGGCCCTTTGACTAAAAAATTTGGGCTGGATTCTAATTTAACTGCAAGGTGGTTTATATAAAAAAAACCCTGGAATGGGGGAAAAATTTTGAAAAAGAACACCTATCGAAATGTATACTGATAATAAAAGTGGAGTTTTTCACCTAAAAAAGGCCCTTTGCTTTTACTAGAAAAATTGAAATCCTAATAAAAGTTCAGGCGGGCCCAAAACCCGGGGAAATTTTTAAATAAAAAAACTGTTAATAATAAAGCTATTGAAAGTGCAATGTCTACACAAATTCTTGGTGAACTATACCCAGAAATTCTTTATAAGTTGTTGTTTTAAAAGCCCGCAGGGGCCCCCCCCCGCTCCCACCCGTGACTTTAACAGGGTAGATCCCTCCTTTAAAAATTCTTATCAAAAACTCCCTTAATATTTAAAATCTCCAAATTTAAAAAAATTGAAAGGGAATCAACAGCTAACAGTAGGCTTTCATGTGAAGAAATAAATTATTTCGCTGAGTTTTTTGGACACAGGCAGAAGACCCTTTTTCCTACTGCTTGAACGCTGACACACACTGCCCCATGAAACGGGAAAAAGGGCGTTTATGAAAAACGAGGCATGTGTTTTTTCCCACCCAAAATCTAAACCCCAATACACACCCCGGGTCTTTGACGTCGCACACAAAAATCTAACCCGCTCTTTTTTGCAAGCTAAATTTTCCCTGGCCCCCAAAATTTGACAGGAAGCACCAAAAAATGGGCGATTTTAAATTTGATGATGCAAAATTTTTTTAACCAAAATTTATTGCAGTCAAAAAAAATTTGGGGGATCAACATAAAAACTGTGCCTTTTCAACTTTGCCCAAAAATAATGGGTAAAAACACAATACTTAGCTTTGACATATTTTATGAATAGGATCCAAGTTACAGCGTAGCTGACCAATGTTACGGTGATTCAAAACAATTTCCCTCCCCAGTGTTAATATGGGAAAGCAGTAGCCTGAGACACTTTCTGCACTATGCTAAACCTGCCCATTAGATTTCCAGCAAAAGTGAAAGTAAATTGAGGGACGTGGGCACAGCCTTTGAAGTCAACACCAAGGGCCCCACCCAATTCTTTCAGTATCCAACAGCCTCAAACACTGTCCAGACCTTTGGATTTGATGGTTGCTATAAAGAGAAAAGATAATTATATTGAAAAATTTTTAGGACAAGTATCAACCAATTAAAATAAACAATTCCCCCTAATAAATTTTTTTTTAAAAAAAGGAAAAGCAAAACATTTTAATTTTTTTGGCTTTTTTTTTTATGACGGAACAAAATTTAACCCCCCACCCTTTTTTTAAAAAATTATAATTGGGACCTTTTTTATTTAAAAAACAATAAAAAATATTGAGACCCAAAAAACAACCCTAAAGTTAATAATGTACCCGCTTTGTAAAAAACAGTGTAAAAATTTTGTCCCCCCTCAAAAAAAACTCAACAAAAGCCCTCAATGTTTTTTTAAAAAAAAGTTGGCAACAAAAATGAGTAAACCCCCAAGTGAGAGAAAAAATTTGTGTCCAAAGTGCCAATATTTTGTGTTTTCCACCCTTATTTTTTTTGCACAGCCCTTTAAATCTTTGGGGCATGGGGGGTCACCCGAGTTTTTACATTTTCAGCCATTAATCCCTCCCACTCCTCCCTTAGAAAAATCACGGAGTTTGGGGGATGTTTGAGACCTTACACTCCTCCAACCCTTTTATTTGAGGGTGCCCCAAGTTTCTCTTTAGAGTTTAGGTTCCCGGAAAAATGCTTGGGCCCGTCCAAACACCTTTACCCCCATTTTCTTTACCAAAAAAAAAGTGGTCCTTAGAAGTGTTGTTTGGGGGTTTTTTTAAATGTTGGAATACTGCCCCCGTGCCAGTTTTCTGAAAAGGGGGGGATCAGGGTCTGCTTCAGTATTTTCGAAAATTTAAATTTGGGATTTCCCTGGGTTTGCTCAAAAAAACTGTAGCTCCCCACAGCTGGCAATACTCATGCAGCCCCGAACCACATGCTTGACTGTAGAGAAAACATGCTTGTCTTTGTTCTCCTCATTTTTTACCACCACACATGCTTTAACCCTCTTAACCAAATAAGGGGTTCTTGGTCTCATCAAGGGCCACCGGTTAAAGGAAACCAAATTTTAACCCTGCCCATAGTCTGCTTTTCTTCCGCAAACTGATTTTGGGCTTTTTGTGCATTTTTCTTTAAAATAGGGTCCCCGGGGGCTACAGGGCTAAAAATTTCAAAGCAATGTGTGGCATTGGTTTATCATGACCCGGCTGAGCCCCCACCCTTTTTAACCCAAATTTTTTGGTTTTTGTTTTCACTTCCCCTATGTCACCCCATGTTATGGTAAACGGGAAAAAATTTGAACTGGAAATTTTCAGTACAGCACTGGACATGGAGCACCATACAATGGTTAATTATTCCTTAAACACCCATTAAAAACGTTAACGCCTATTAATGTTTTTTGAGTGATTTACAAAAATTTCATTTGTAAACAAATAATAGCAAGTCCAGATCACCTGCATATAGATTTGAGAAATGTGTGTGAATAACAACACACTGGATTGAGTAGAATGCAAAGGAAAGGAGAAGTCCAGTGATCCAAATAAAATCCAAGATCTTTATTGAAGATAAAAATCAAATCCAAACACTGAAACACAGGATACATGGAGACAAACAGCTTACACCTGGCGGGCGACTCATACGCCCTTAGTCATAGCCAAATGAAATTACTTAGATTCAGGTAGAATTTGACATTTACCCGGAGCGCAACTCAGTAATTTTACTCTTTTCTCTCAACTTATGTATATTATAATAAAAACATCTACAAGTTAATGATAACATGTCATATCACCCTTTACCTGAATATGAAAAACTAGTCTCTATATAAACAGAAGTTGAAAGTCTCCCCTCTTTGCTATATATACAATCATACTGTTAGTAGATTTATTAGGACACAGTGTCATATGATTGTACTTGTATCAATCATCCTCATAAACCTTCTTATTATAGGTTGATGTTATCAGTGTATGGTTCTACTCACATATTGTGAATTATTGAGAAGATGAAATGACGGCTCTGCTCATAAATATGAGGTGATTACCTCCTTACGCTAAATCTGATGATTTAATACTGCACTGGGAATTATGCAAAATAAAATAACACCTTACAACAAACATAAGAAATTAGATAGTATGTGATAGTATAATAGTTCATAGCATTTATATATTGTAGTTAATTCATTTTAAAGATTAACCATGACATTATAATGTGCACTACTTTCTTGCTTGTTCTCCATGGAGAAGTACAAGTATCATAGAATCCTCCAATGGGCCAGAATGCTGACACAGTAATACACCCCTAATATACCAAGGCCCCAAAGGTCCAGAAGACAATCTCATCTGGAACTGACTATAGAACCAGTCACCAGATATCTTATTAAATGCTGCATGTGCAATAATTACTTTAAGGCGGACTAACCAAAAGTACTTAAATTGGACATGTAGGTATCATACATAGATAGCGAGTAGCTCCAAGGGACTTCAGTCTGACCCTACACCCAATACCCCCATATAAGGATCCCTCCACAGATCTACTATATATAACAGTCTGTACACATGACAGACAAGTTCTGCTGTTCTGTATGTGATATGTGGGTGCCATGTCTGCTTATCACTAAATGTTGATCATTCTGTTTCTCATTTCCAGCAAGGTCCCATATGAAGACTAGACGGGTATGTTCACACGATGTATTGCGGCGCGTACCCCCAAGCCCCATAGACATGCATTACTCGCGGCGCGTAATCG
Organism: Phyllomedusa bahiana; assembly: GCA_025379985.1. NCBI lineage: Eukaryota > Metazoa > Chordata > Amphibia > Anura > Hylidae > Phyllomedusa > Phyllomedusa bahiana. The sequence goes on along the minus strand of JAODAL010061348.1, from coordinate 5,920 downwards.
CCGCAAGTAATTGACATGTCACTTATCTCCCGGTGTGTACAATACGATCGTATTGTACGAGCGGGGAGAGGAGGCATAAGCCATAGTTCTCTATGAGAGCTATGGATTACCATAATTATGGGGTGCATTTCCCCACGTATTAAGCACAGTACACGGTGAAATGTACCCCAAAATAAGACGTGTGAACATACCCTAAATCTGTCTTGAACCCTTGGAGAACTGATAGCGTTAGATCCCTGTCTATCGGTTCCCCAAGTATAAATAATAATTTATAAGTAATAATAATGGATCACAATGCGTCCCCTAAACCTAGTAAGCCCTACTGTAGACTAGTAGAGGTAGTGGTATGATTGCTTCAAGTTGGTCTGACAACAGAAAAAACAGTCTGCTGTCAGACCCTCCTAGAGAACAAGCAGAATTTTTGACATACATCTATAAACTATACAGAAATATCTTACATCTTTACGTACTGCCTTTTTATGCAGAAAAAAAAAACTGCATGGAATGTGCATCTAAAATCAGTGTGAAGTGTAGATGTAGATTTTATAATATAGATGCACATTTGACACCATTTTTAGGATGGATATTTCAAGACAGCCCAATGGTGTTTGGTACCAACTTTGTTGTGAATGTATATACAAATCTGCCTCAAATCTACATCAAAATAGTTTGGCTAAGAATTTCCTCTTCCTAATGACTTCAAAAGAAGGGTTAAAGGGGTTGTTTTACTGCATCGATTCATCTCAACTCAGTCCTGTTTTCTCAGTTTCATATTTGAATTCAGGGATGTGTTTACTGGCTTCTACTGGTCTGCAGTGATGAACTGCTGAGGAGACCATGTCTGTAGCTAATGCCACCAGCGCAGGCAGCCTATCAGGAGAGATCAAAAAGGTCTGTAGCTATAGCAACTGGGGGAGCTGATGAAGCCTATACAAGAGGGAATAGGTAGGACACTCTTAATGGGCATGTATTGCAAAGTGACTTAAGTGACTTGTTTTTGCAAGATCTTTAACATAAAAAGCAATCCTTGTAGTGAGACAACCCCTTTAAGCAAATATTCCGAGAGACAGATTTCCCATGAAAATCAATAGGAAATGAATTTACTGTATTTTAGACTAATATTACATATCCATGGCAGAGTTTGGTAGGTGCGTTCCATATTTCAAGAAAATCAGTCTGTTATTTTTAATGTGTGGACAATTAAATTATTAAGAATCACTCAATAGAACAAATAAAATAGAAAAAATAGAAATTAAAAAAATGAAAAATGGTCCAGTCTTGTTTGTACACTATTAGTTTTTAATACTGTGTTTTGCCTCCTTTTGATTCACACTGAATTGTATTCTTTTGTGACAGCTGTGAAGACGGTCCTTTATTTTCTCATAAGGTAAGGCTGCCCATTCTGTAAAGTCTTGATCTAGCTCTCTCTAGTGTAGAAACAGTTATCCAAAGTGGAGCCATGGTGGGAAAAAAAAAAAAGATATACTTACTTTCCTGTCCTCCGCCACTGCCGTTCCTGAGCTTTCTGGGACCAATTGATCTTCACTTCTGTGTTCTTGTCCCAAGAAACAGAAGAGTCTTCTAAATGCGAGATTCATTTTTTTTCTGATGCCCAACTCTTTTAACAAAACTTATTGTTTTTCACTACTTTCTCAGCATTTGAATAGAATTCACATCATTTTATATTATTTTCTTAATTTATAAAGTTGAACAACTTTTGCTGTCAGATCCTTTGACAGTTCTCTTACATTTCCCTTGCATCACTTATAAGCAAGATTGGTGTGGCCTGGGACAAAATTCACAAGGATTTCTCAAGACCTAAGAAACTAATTGATTATCCATGCACAGACATTAATTACAATATAACATCAGCATCAGAATTGATACATACCCATTATTGCACGCTCACCATTTAATAGTATGTACATTTTTGATCAGAGTAGTTTCTGTGTAAATTCATTTATCAGTAAGATAAATACATGGATTATTTTTTGTGCTCCTGTATTTGGCTTGGTTGCAAATATACTTGCATGGTAATTGCAACGTCTTGGCCAAAATGGGTGTGTACACTCTAAAGTGTACACAATGATAAAGAGCTTCAGCTGACAAATATATTTCTACATTTTTTGAATGATCTTTTGTAGGACTAATACTGTATTTCCAAAAATGGAATTCATAATACAAATTCTTTCTCAATTTATGAGGGCATCTTTATATATCCTTATAATGTCCAAAAAAAAGTTATAAATAGCAAAATAATGGAATAATAATATCAGATGATAATTAGTGACACATCTGTTAGCAATGGTTATTTCTTGTGAAATAATAACTATGTTGTGTATTTATTTCACATTATAAACCTGTCAATTGAAAAATTCTCCCCTAGTTACTTTTCATTCATATAGAATATCATAAAAATACTGTACTGTACTGACTTTGTTTGGGGATGGTCTGTAATTTATTAATAGGATTGCTTTCCCTGAGCAAAGTGAGTAGTGTTATTGTTGTGAATTGGAGATTTTAAAAGTTTCAAAACTTGAAGTCTTAGAACATCAATGGGGCACGGTGCTCTCTCAGAGTGCACTGACCCTTTGTCTCTAGCAAACTGTGGGGGTCACAAGGCACAGGCCTTCACCAAAGTCAAGTGAAGGAATTTGTTGTAAACCTTCCCAAAAGTGACAGACCACAACAAGCCTTTGAAAATAATAAAGCCCCAAAGGCAGTGTAACCAAAAAAAAATAGTGAGAGATACTGTTCCTATAGACAATTGTGCCAAACAAATAGTACCTACAGCCACTATAGTGCCACACATATATCCCCAGTAAATAACTGTGATCAGACAGTGCCCTCAAAAATATTTGTGGTCCAATAGGTAATGCCCTAACCATGAAATACCACAAACAATCTATCCTAAAAAATGTGGCAAACTGATAGTATCCAAATGAGTAATAGTTTCACGTCTTGGGCGACATGTATGAAGGGATCAGTTTTAATGTTCTGGCGTTAAATGAACCAAAAGTGATTAGTCCGCCTAATTTCCTGATATATGAATTGTCGAATGAACATGTTTGCCGCATTGTGCATCTGGCCCGACACTTTGTAATGTGGCCAAGATGTGGAGGCATTCTGAGGGGGTGTCGCACTACATTTGTACCATCAGACACATTTATGAATGTGGGATGACAAAACGAGGTGCATTACTGCTCAAACAGGCAGAATTCTTTCAATGTGGTCTGCCTGAACCCGAGTTGTCGAATTGAAACTAGATTTGCCATTATGACAAAAAATATCCCTTATTTCAGGTTTATGATTGGGTGAAATTTATTAAATCTTTTGTGGAAATGTATAAGTTCATGTTTCGAGTCAGTCCAGATGATCAAGATCCTGCTGTCATTCACAAGCTCTACATCCAATGTTATGTACCTTATTATGTACACTAAACTAACTATTGTGAGTCTCTATGTCAGAGAAAAACAAAAACTATAGCAGTGATTGGCATATCAGCTCTGCTACTCCTAGATATTTCTCTTACAGTGACATGAATGCAAGAGATTTATAATCTGTAGTGCACAAAGCTACAGAACTCTAAAGGTCAAACTTGTCATTAACTAGGTAAACAAGCTCCTGCGCTAGAGATAAGTCTCATCAGGGAGTGACTCACCATAGTCAATGCACCTTAGAACAGTCAGATAAGAGAAAGAGCAGGGAAAGGTGGTTAGTAACCAAATGAAACTTGTTTACACTAGCAGTAAATAAAATCTTATTTTTTTTTCCTGAACAAAGCAAAATCATGTTAAAAGTTAATCATGTGATGAGAAAACCCTTTTAAACAAGGATGAGTTTCCACCCTCACACAGTAAAGGACAAAAATACATATTTACCTGTGGCTAAACATTTCTGTAGTCCAGGACACAATGAAAGAGATTTTAAAGTGGTTATTTTAATAGGCAATTTTAAATCCCAAAAAGATAAGAGGGTATGGGACTATAAATTTCTAAAAAAACTTTTGGCATGCTGAGCACAGAACTGAATCTGCCCTGGGAATTTATGACACAACGCCACACCTAAGGCATCAGCTCCACAGATACTGCCTGCAAGCACAGGGGTCCTAGGTTCAAATCCCTACCGGAACCAAATATGTGGATTTTGTTTTCCTCAATGCACATTCTTGATTTAAATTTCTTTTTTCCTTTTATTTATTTTTGCACTGTTTGACTAATTTCTAAGGAATACAGAGGACAGGACTAGAATGACAGCACCTGGGGTTGAACACTCAATAGTGCATGTGTGTAATTACTAAGCAGGGAATAGACTGACAGTAGCTGCCTGAGAGGAGAGGGGATATCTGAGCATGTGCCGCCAGAACTGAGGAGCCATTGTCACTGGTCGTATCCCCTAGAGACGAGCTGTACACTAAGGGAGCAGCTAAAACAAAAATGGTGCAGAATTTTGTAATTAATTTGCAAGCTGAACACATCAGTTTTACTTCATGGTAAAACCGCTTTAAGGAGTATTTACATTAATACAGTCTTAGGCCATGTTCACACGGCTTAAAATGGGCCGTATTTCGGTCCGTAATTACGCGCCGAAGTGCGCAAATTACGGGCTGAAAACGGCCCATTCATTACGTTAATCCACAGTTCTCATAGAGAACTATGGATTATGTCTCCTCTCCCTGCTCGGCGAATACGGCGAGGGGGGAGATAATTCACATGTCACTTTCTAGCGGCGTATACGCGCCGCTAGCAGTGATTCTCTATGGGCCGGCGAAGTGCCGGCCCCCACGCTCCCTCCCCCGCTCCCGCCCGGCCCCCGGCCCCGCAGTTAAGCCGTGTGAACATAGCCTTACAGTTACTAACAGCCCTTTGACTGCAACCATAATTCTGATGTGGCCCCCTGGTGATAATAAGTTTGACACCCCTAGTGTAATGGAAGGCTAGTCACTATTTAGTAAATGGAAAAAAAATCTTATTTAAAACCTATCCTAATTGTTTGCAGCTGACAGAGAATGGCTAGTTATATGAGTGAGCTCAGTTTACCTTGTACCTTCACCAGTTGGGGATGATTGGGATGGGTTTTCAGCTGTTAGGTGTTAGCAAGTATGTCCTCATTCCAGATGTAGTAAGAAATTGCGTCCTGATGTCACAGCACAGAATGTTACCTCAAATTATCCAAAGGCTTTTGCTGTCATCTAAGATAAGACAGCCCTGATTTCACCATCAATTTAAACTTTGCTACTGTACATCTGTAGTAAGCAATGATCTTAAAATATAGAGTATATTATAGTAGAGTATACATATATTTTAAGAAAGCTGAAAAATGTAATATCTTTAATTTACAGAAAACCCTTTCAGATTATGGATAGTGATGAGCGATTATGTTGACTATCGTCATCGGGTCGATAGTCGATATTGGCAATTATCAATAAGATATCCGATAGTCGATAATAGATTATCGCCGATGACCATTAAAGTCTATGGGAGAGGAACAACACCTTCATTCTTACACCCAAACAGGGATGGAGAAGCTGGAATTAACATCCACAACAGTCAAATGGATACGTGTTACATCTTAGACAATTAGGTTATAAAAGCCACAGAAAGAAAATCACAGACCATTCACTATCCCTGTCTTGCACCACAGCATGACCCTTAAACCTGCATGACCCACAAATTAAAAAGTGCCAGAAGGCAGTATGATTTGAACCATCATTTTACTTGAACTGGACATTGAATATCCCTGTCCTGGAACGCAGCATGAGCCCCAAACCTGCATGACCCCAGATTAAAAAGTGCCGGAAAAAGGAGTCTTTCAACCACCATTTTAGTTGAACTGGACATTAACTATAACTGTCCTGTACCGCAGTATGACCATTAAACCTGTCTGACCCACAGATTAAAAGTGCCGGGGAAAAAAGGGG
>JAODAL010061347.1:0-20372 GCA_025379985.1 Phyllomedusa bahiana | reverse complement strand
CAAAGGGCTGCAGTTGTTTTACTTTTTTATATAGGAAAATGCACACTCCCCTCCCCCCTCCAATCCCCCTGTTAACAGGCAGGAGACTCTATAATACTGTGTTATATGAGGGGATCTGTGACTTAAAGGAGTTTTGCCTCCATGTAATGTCGACGTGGGATGTTTAGAAATCATAAGTTAGCCCCTTTCCTAAATGCATGTCATTAAAAAAAGTATAAAAAAAAGCAGCTGTCACCCAAGTAAAGATGTCAACTAAATAACTCAACGTTCACTGACAGCAAGCACCTGTTATATCTCTTAGTTTACACACAAATTACACTGAAAGCCAGCAGCTTTTACCTCTGTTCTAGTGGTGTTCATCCAAATTGTACTGACAGCAAGCAGAGATCTTTACTCAACTACAAGGACAAATGTCAGCTTCAAGTAAAGATCTCTGCCTGTTGTCAGTGACATGTGAGTGAAAACAACGGGGAAGAAACAATCAGTTTTGAGAGAAGACCCTGCTCATCCTGTAATTAACTTGGGCTGGTAGTGTACTGGTAGATCTTTGCTTTTACAATGAAGGGGTTTGGAGTTCTAGTCCCTCATAGAGTATTTGTTTTCCCCTAAATTCTACACATATGTAGAGAGACCTAAAATATATATGTCAATCTCTATAATGATATATATACACATACATAGCTCCCCTATATCATGTCTCATCCCCCAGAGTATATGCATTGTATCACATATGTTGGAAGTGCTTGGTGTAACTGTGAGGATGGGACACTATATAGGGGAGCTTTGTGTGTGTATACATATATAAAATTATAGATGTTTCAACACAAAATAATATTCATATCTAACATATGTGTACAATTTATAAAAAGATAAAAAAATACAAAAGCTACTGATGGGGCTTGAACTCTTAACCTCTCTCTTGCAGAGCTGATAAGCAGGGCTTGCATTAGATCTGAGGAACAGAACACCATCTTTTCAAAGTAGCAGCGTAAGGACTGGACCTGTGAGGAGGTGAATCAACCTCTTGGCAAAAGCCCTTTAAACAGGCAGTCATTGCCCATATCATTCACCCTAGAGCTGAGAGATGTACATAGAGTCAGCAGACCTTGGTTTCACTATCGATTTTAACAGCTCAGAGGGGAGTAAACACAGAGTGTGCAGGCAGCCAATCACAGTGCAGGGGGCGTGTCTAGGGGGAGCGGGAAACATCCAGAGGGTGTGTCCGACAACAGCAGAAATAGAACACAGATTTACAGAAAAGCTTATATCTGCTAAACCAAATGACAGAGGTAATGCAACCCAATTACAAAAGTGCTTATTTTTACTGTCCCCATAATCTGAGACATGATCTTTGTAGTGATAAAACCCCTTTAAGTTGTGTTTACCTGGTCACATCTACCGTGTTCCAGTGAATAATGGATAAAAATTGAAAATCTGCAAAAAAAGTGACATTTTAAAATTGCACCCCCACTTTGCTTTAATTTTTGTGAAATACCTAAAGGGTTAACAAGCTTCCTAAACACTGTTGTACATACTATAAGGAGTCTAGTTTCTTAGATAAATGGAGTCATTTATGGGGTTATCTAACATGCAGGCCCCTCAAAACTACATCAGAACTGTACTGGTCCCTAAAAAAATGTATATTGCAAATTTTCTTGAAAATGTGAGAAATAACTATTACATTTCTAAGCCACCTAATGTTGAAAAAAATAAAAAAACATTTAAAAAGTATGCCAACCTACAGTGGATATATGGTAGATGATAGTTATAAAATATTTTGTGGTGAATAATTATTTACCTTACAGGCAGAAATTGTAGAACTTTTTTCCAAATGTTCACAAAAGTTTGATATTTTTCACAAACAAACAAGGATTGTATGGATCAAAATTTCTTACTAACTTAAAGTACAATGTGTCATGAGAATCACATGGATTGGTAAAAGTGTCAAAAGTTATTCTCACATAAAGTGACAATTTCAAAAATATAGCTGTTTCAGGAAGGTCAAAACTGACTGGGTCCTTAAGGGGTAAATTTAAATGAGATGGACTTACTATATGAAATGTAATATCTCACGGGTAAGGAAGTCTAAACAAAGCTGCAGCACAGGCAGTAAATATGACAAAATTGATTGGCATATGAATTGGATATGATTAAAGCTGTGGGATTAATCATGTAGAGAGTGGTAAAGAGCCTTGAAACATGTCCTGTGAAAAACCAGTGTCCTTTGAAAAGAAACTCCACGCACCCATTGAGTTTCTTTAATGCTAACCAGTGCCCTGCAAGCTGCATCATATGTATCTCTGTGGCCAACCAATAACCTGCTCTGTCATGGCAAGGAGCAAAAACCCTGACACAGCGGTGTACTTTTGGCAGATTAATGTACAGGGTAACTAGTTTTTTTTTTCTTCCTCAAAAAAAATTATATATATATTTTTTTGGGATTCAATAGTTCCCAGTGGTCAGACACCAGCCTTCATGTTATAGCAATATGCCACTTTATAAAATGCAGATAACCCTTAATTGTACATACTTTCTTGTGGACAGTCAAATATAACTAATAAAAAATAAAAGCTGCCCGGGATTTTAATTAATACGAGTTAACCTGTTTCGTGCAGCTCTATAGTTAATGCATCAGTGCTTTTTCACCCTTAAGTTAATCCTTCCATTCGAAAGTCAATAACCTACACTTTTCAATGTGTCACATATTTCAATCACACCACTGCCTCATGAAATTTATAAATCACGATAGGGGAAAACAGAGGCAATTGCCCATTGATGGACCACTCTCTACATGATTAATCCCACAGCTTTAATCATATCCAATTCATATGCCAATCAATATTGTCATATTTACTGCCTGTGCTGCAGCTTTGTTTAGATTTCCTTACCCGTGAGATATTACATTTCATATAGTAAGTCCATCTCATTTAAATTTATATGTATATGAGAACCTAAAAGTCAGAGCGATTATTGCCCAGTCCGGTAATAAAATGGAAAACAGAAGAGATTATTTACCTTATTGTTCTGAGTGATGTGCAAACCAAGTCTATATATATATATACCGTGTTTCCCCGAAAAAAAAAAAAAAAGTGTGTCTTCTATTAATTTTTGCTCCTAAAGACGAGCTAAGACTTACTTTTAGGAGATGTTTTACTTTTCTATAAACAATAATTCACATTTATTGTTAAACAAAGCATCAACATGTATTAATATACTGTAGTGATTTCATCACAAACATCAGCATAAGCAGCCAAACTCTGAATTGCATAAAAATATAAACACAACATCGGTTTTTATTTTCGGGGGTTGTCTTTTTTACGGGAAACAGGGTAATATATATATATATATTATATATATATATATATATATATATATATATATATATATATATATATATATAATTTTATATTTTAAATATACAGTGTGTGTATATATATATATATATACACACACACAGTATCTCGCAAAACGAGATATTATTTTGTACATGATGTGTTATATCTTTTCATGGGACAACACTAAAGATAAGACACTTTGATACAATGTTAAGTATTCAGTGTACAGCTTGTATAACAGTGTTGATTTGGTGTGCACTCAAAATAACTCACACAGCCTTCAATGTATAAACAGCCAGTAACAAAAGTGACTCCCCCCCAAAGAAAAAAAGGGAAAAAATGGTGCCAGTTGGTTGAGTGAAGTGTCGTGTATATCCAGAGATTGTCTTTTTTAAAAATAGACATAAAATGCTGGAGATTGTGCAGGGTTAAAAAAGGGGGTCAGCCGTCAGTGCTCAGACGTTTTGAAAAAACAGCATCAAGCGTTTCATGGTTGTCTTCCCTAAAAGGGAAACCCTTTTCTAAGATGATACAAAATTAAAGCCCACAAAAAATTAATAGACAAGCAGATTTGGACTTTGCATTATAAAACCATACTCTGTGGTTGGCCCAAAGATAAACTTATTTGACTCGAGGGTGTAAGCATGCATGGTGGCAACCGGGTAAAGAGCTAAAAGAAAAGTGTGTCTTGCCTACAGTAAGCATGGTGTGGGTTGTTTGGGTTGAGGCTGCTGGTGTTTTCAGTTGTGGGGGGCTACATTCATTGAGGAACCTAAATGGCAACATGTTTTGTGACAAAAATGAAACAGGCTGATTCCCCCCTTCAGAAATGGGCTGCAGGGCAGTTTTCCCAACATAAAGACCCTAACAAAACCTTCAAGATGACCACTGTTTCAAAATAAAATGGTTAAAGGGTGCTGGACTGGCCAAAACAGTACCACAAAAAAAACCTTATTGAGCATCTGGGGGGACTACTCAATCAGAAGGTGGAGGATTTAAGGTCCTAACTTTTCACCACAACATGATGTCATCATGGTGAAATGAAAGAGGATATAAATGGCAACTTGTAAAGTTCCAGTGAACTCCATGCTCAAGAGAGTTCTGAAAGAGTGCTGAAAAATAATGGTGCCACACAAAATATTAAGACTTTGGGCACAATTTGTCCATTTTCCCCTTAGGGTGTATCATTTTGTTGCCAGCATTTTAGACTTTTGATGGCTTGTGTTGAGTTATTTTGAGGGCCCCCAAGTTTACATTGTTATACAATTTGTTACTGATACTTTCTTTTGTTGAAAGTGTTATATTTTAGTGTTGCCCATGAAAAGACTTTAATAAATTTTAAAAAAAATGTGAGGGGTGTTCATTTGTGAGATACGTATGCTCTTTTTGAAAGTATTCCATTCACCTCATTTTTATACAGTGAATTTTTGGCAGCGCCACTGCGCGCGCGGGATTATATTATATATATATATATATATATTTTAAAATTATTTTTAAAAAAATTAAAAACAAAATTTAAAGATATGCTTGATGGTTGCTAGTCAAATTTATGATTATATGATTATGAACATAAATTTATAATTATGTTGTTCCAAACATCCTGAAGAACTGACCAGGGACAGGACAAGTGTCCTAGGAAAATAAGGCAAATGGTGCCAATGGACACCCCACCACCCTTGAGGAGAATTAAAAGGTCTGGCCCCTTTGACAATGGCCCTTTTCCTGTGGCCTCCCCTGCAAGGTGGGATTGAAAAAATGCATATCCCCAATCTTTGGGGGTGTTTTGGGGTTATACTAGTTCCCAAATCTGTCTTTATCCCATATCCAATCCTTGCCCAATCCTGTCCCTGCACCTCAAGAAATCTCCGAATCCGTCCTTTTTACTGAAAAAAAACAATCAAACTCTCACTGTTGTCTTATACACTCCGTCTTGACTACTGTAACTCCCTGTTATCGGTTCCCTCTCTGAAAACCCCCCCGCTCCCAATCTGCCCTGATTGCAGAGCCAGGTCATCTTTTTTTCCCAGTGCTATACTGATGTTTCTCCCTGGTCAGTCACTGCACTGGTTTCCATTTGTATAGAATACAAACAGAGTGGGTAAATTTTCTCAAAATTCGTTTGCAAATTTTTTCCGACAAAAATAAATTCGGTCCGAATTACTTCGGCACGATCGCGTTAAAAACAGCTTTTTCCCGGGTGCACAGAGCCTGCGGGGTGTGTAGAACGTTGTGCCAGTTAAAATATGCGGGGGAGCTTGTTTGGTCTTCATAAAATTTTGTTTTTAGATGAAGCAGATGACTGCCCCCGTCTTAGAATCGCTTATTTAAAAATTTCCCCCGGGGCTTAAGAGGAAAAAAGCCCAAAAAAAACCAAGGGGGGAATGTAGCCTTTTTAAAGTATCCCAGGAAAAGTGGGAAAAAAAAAGCTGAGGCTCAGGGGGAAACATTAGTGGACAGAGTGTGGGGTGCGGGGGGCAGCCCGCAGCTGAGGTCGGCAGTGGCACAATGACTTTGGAGGGGAAAAAACACGAGGAACCCACGGTGGCACAATGACTGAGGGGGAGGTCAGGGGCGGCAGCAGTATGAGGTCAGGCAGTGGCACAATGATATTTGGAGGCGGAAAACAGTATTAGGCCACAAGGGGCACAATGTTACAGTGTGGGGTACGACGCAGCAGCATGAGATCAGGCAGTGGACAAGAATTTGGAGGCGGCAAAACAGTATTAGGCAAACGAGTGGCACAATCAACGTGTGGAGGTCAGGCGGGGCAGCAGTATGAGGTCGCAGTGGCACAATGACATTCTGGAGGCGGCAAAACAGATTAGGCCACAAGTGGCAATCAACAGGTGGAGGCCCCGGCGGCGCAGATGAGTAGGCAGTGGCACAATGACTTTGGGGCGGCAAAACAGTATTGGGCCAGAGTGGCAAAATCACCATCTGGAGGTCACGGCGGCAGCAGTATGAGGGGTCGGCAGTGGCAAAATGACATTTGGGGGCGGCAAAACAGTTTAGGCCCCAGGTGGCAAAAATTCACACAGTGTGGAAGTCACGACAGCTGCGCATGAGATCAGGCAGGGGCACAATGACTTTGGGGGGGCAAAACAGGAGGAACCCACAGAATGGCAAATGATGAGGGGAGGTCCGGCGGCAGCAGCATGAGATCAGGCAGTGGACAATGACCAGTGTAAAGGGGCACGGCGGGTTTTCAGCAGAGCATGGGCGAGAGTGGCACAATGACATTCTGGAGGTGGAAAAACAGGGGGAAGCCACAGGTGGAATGATGAGAGCGGAGGTCCGGCGGAGCAGCATGAGGTCAGGCAGTGGCACAAGGGAACGTGTGGAGGACTGGCAGGAGTCACAGCAGCGCGGGTCAGAGAGTGGCACAATGACATTCTGGAGGTGGCAACACAGGGGGGGAAGCCACAGGTGGAAAACAATGACAGGCAAAGGTCACGGCGGCAGCGCATGAGGCAGGCAGTGGCACAATGACACAGTGTGGGGGACATGGCAGCAGCCACAGCAGCAGATGAGGTAGACAGTGGAAAAATGACAAGTGTGGAGTCCGGAAACAGCAACGAGCGCAGAGAGGTCATGAGTGGCCAAAGACAGAGTGTTGAGGGGGGGGCCCCAAAACGTCCCCGGTAAAGATGGTAGTGGAGAGGAGAAATGGCAGGTGTGTGGCTCGGTGGCTGGCGCCAAAATAGTGGCTGAGGCAGGTAGTTTGAACCAGACTGACGCCTAAGGCTTTTGGGTGTGGGGAAATCCGGGCCGTCCTGCCTGTTCATCTTGACAAAGGTCAGTCGTTCATTTTTTCCCATTTTGGGCTCCCAGTAGCCGGGATCTTCTAATGGGGGGCGGGTGCTGCCCAAATGGCCAAAACCTGTTGGTTCAGGGATGCTCCAGGTCCTGCTGCTGCGCTGTGGGTGCCCCCTCATGGGGGGTGAAGGAAGTGCTCTCAGTGATGACTTTGGTTACTATGTGGGGGTATGCTCCTACCCCCCCCCCCTTTCCCACGCAGCCGCGGGGTGAAAAGGAGCGGAGGAAACCCCCCGGGGCGACCTGCAAGGAGGGGCGATGCCGCCTAGGAGCGGGCCAAATGTTCGGAGGTTTCCTAAGTATTTGAGTTTGTTTCCCTTCAATAGCTGGGAAAAAAGGGTCCCTTTTGGACGGTAGCGAGGGTCCAAAAGGTTGGAGAGCCAGAAGTCATCCCCCTTTCGGATGCGCTATTCGGCTGTCACTAGCCCGGCAAATAAGCATGTCGGGCCCCTCGCACAAATGATCGAGGGGCTCCCTGCCTCCATTTCCATGTATACTGCCCGGTGCTTGGGGGTCATTGCCCCGTCTTCCTATCTTATCCCCCTCCCCCAGCTGCTCCTGCTCCTCCCCTCTTGTCACCTGGGTTTAAAATCCATCATTTACCAGACAATGTTTGCTCCCAAAGTCCTCCTCCCCCTCCCCCTCCTCCTTTCAGTCCCCACGAACTCTTTTTGGGCCCGAGATGTAGTCGCCAGTCTCCAGTCCCTGCCCCACAGATTTTTCGCTCTGTTCCAGGCATTTAAGCAGGGAATGATTATTCATCCGTTGTTCCCCGGCGTGACAAAATCGTCGCCCCCCCGAATGGCCCAACAAAAGGCGGTGTCACGCTGAGCTGCCCTGGCTGCATAAAAATTAAAAGGGGAGTATTCTGTCGCCTAGATCATCAAAAAAAAGTTAATGACCTTTCTCGTTTTTACAGTCGGTCCAAAAATGTGCAGGCTGGAATTCCAGCGGGTGGAAAAATCGATATCAGAGTGTGTTGGGGGGGGCTGTTTGCCCCCTGCAACTTGAGTGGGTGTTCTGGCTTTGTAGAATTTAAAGTGCATGCACAGTTTCTGGCATTTTCAGAAGTTGAAGTGGTGGAAGATTCGGAACCTTTTCACAACCGATTTCACTTTCGCCTGCAGGCGATGGACCCTCCCTCTCGGTGAACACGGACACCATGTTCCCCCCATTGTCCTCACCTGGTTCGATTTGCAGTTTGGGCAGAGGGAAAAAACACATCGATTTCTTGTGCTGACGCGGAGCGTTCCTCCCCTTTTGTGATTCGTTCGCGAGGCACGCCCGGTGTAAAATGGGCACCGGGGTGTGCCTACACTGTGGTTGATGGAAACAGTACTTGTGGAGGTGAGAGGTGGTGATGGTGGGGGAGGGGATGGAAATGGCGGGTGCAGAAAATTTTACAACGTGGGGAGGGAAAACGGCGCTCCTGTCCCAAATTGTTGGTGTGGTGGGCGGAAGCACATTCACCCCCGTGAGCCGTAAAGGACATGTATGGCCCCGACCTAGTTTAAGCTCGATGTCCCCGTGTGTCACCTTGGAAAAAAAAGATAAATTCAAGGACGACCCCCCCTTCTGTTCACTATTTATGAAGTGTGGTACGCCTTTTTGAAAAGAAATTACGGCTTGAACTCTCCATCTCGGGCCCGGCAAAGCCATTGTTCTCTGAATGGTGCTGAGTCCACCATTTTTGGGAAAAAGGGGGGATGAGTACCCAAAAATTGGACAGGAGACTGTAGCTGTGCACTTAGGGTGGTGGACGCATACTGTTGTCTCTTTGCAATTGCCTGTGAACATGTGGCGCCATGAGTAGCGAGGAGAGGGATTAGACCCGGGAGGGTGATGTCAAAAAGAAACGCCCCTTTGCGAGGTGGGGGCCTTGATGGGTGCAATGGATGCGAGCCACTGGGCGTGTGTGCTGTTGCTGCGGGGCAGGATGGCCCCCACATCTGAGCCACGTTTCTCCAGGCCACGGATGGTGGCTGCTGTGTTGCGCGGGCCCTTGCCAAAATTAGCTCCCATCCACGCTTTTATTTCTGCCCCAGATTTCTATACCCATTTCGGGCCTCCGGTGTTTAGCAAAGAAAGCCACCTGCCGGTATCAGATTTTCCGCAAATTCCGCATGAGGATACTGCCGCCGCTGCCCCGTGGCCTGTGCCGCTACTTTCTTGGACCTGCGAAGCGGATTTTTTTCCCCCTGGCTGCTTGGGGTCCGCCTCACACTGTGTATCCTGCTGACCCGGCGACACGACCCCCTTTTGGCTCGTGGTGCCTGAAGGCAAGTGGCCCTCTTTTCCCCGGTGATGAAGCCCTTGTTCACCCCGGTCCCAAATGCGGTCGGCTAATCATCATTTATTTGTGTTTTTATGTCCTGCTGTCCCCTCCCCCCGGGCTTTGGGATGCCGGGCTGACCTCACACATGCCTCCCATGCCACTCTCCACTCTCTCTTTGCCCCGTATGAAGAAAAGGTGATATTTGGCCCAATTCTTCGTGCCAAGTGCTGTGACTGCCCCCAATTTTTTATCTCCTAATTTGTGGCGTGAGCCAGACCACATAGTAGATCTTGGCTGGGGAAACGGATGGGACAGAGGCGGGTGGGCGGGGAGGGCGCTGACCGCTCCTGGGCCATGCCAACTTGGGTTGTGTTGGGGTTCCCCCGATCTTGGATGGGGTTGTCAGATTCATTGGGAGGGGGAGGATGACCTAGTCAACCAATCAAGAAACCCTTTGGGGGTGAAAACACACGGCCGTAGATGAAGCGGGGAGTTGTGGTCTACCCAGTGACCCCCGCTGCGACGTCCCCTGCTGTGCTGCGACTGGGCCTGTTCCCGGGGAAAGTTTGTGCCATGCCCCTCTCTGCTGCATTCTGTTTGTTTTAAAAAGTACGGCATGTTTGATGATGATATCTGTTATGATAAATATAACCCTGTTTTTGATCCCAAATGAACCCAGTAACAAGCTTGGGTTCATTTGGATATAAAATTGGTCACAAATGGCCAGGAAAATTTACTTGTTGGCCCTTTAAAAACACTGTGTGTTTTACTAAATGTAAAAGCACAAAAGGCTTTAAATTTAAACCATGGACTTGAATTTGGTACAGGAAAAAAAATTATAGATTTTGGGTGAAAAAGAAGGTTTTTTTTTGTCAGCCACCCGCAAAAAACGCTTAAATTTAAACCCCCGGATGTAAATTGCGCCAAAAAATTGAGCGCACAAAATGTGCTTTGTGGTGTTACAATTGGTGTTTTCTACGCCCCCACAACAAGAGATACAGTTGTATTAACTTTTCTTTTGAAATTGGTAATATTTTGGGTTTAAAAAAGGGGTTTTTGGGGGCCAGCACCCAGCAAAACAACGTTTAAATTTCCCCTGGATGTAAATTTCGCCAAGAATTGAAAAGGGCCAAAATGTAGCTTTTTTAGTGTGTTACAATTGCGTGTTTTCTACGCCACACAACGAAAGATACAGTTATAATTAACCTTTTCTTGTGAATTTTTGGTAAGGAAAAAAATTTTTATATTTTGGGTTGAAAAAGACGGTTTTTGGGTCAGCACACCAGCAAAACAAGCTTAATTAACCCCCGGGTGTAAATTGTGTTAGAATTGGCAGCAAAATGAAGTGGTATTTGTATTGTAAAAACGCTGTTTCTTTAAAGATACAAAGGAAATGGGTTAGATCCCACTTGGATATTTAAAGTATATGCAGCTGCAGTGGGGGGCCCCACGGTTTGACCCAAAAAACCCAAAAAAAATTTGAAATAGAAATTAAGGAACAGCTCTGAGCAAACTGAGAAACCCCACAAAAAACGCTATATTAAAATAATTTTCGTTAAAAGTATCAGCCCGGCAGCCCTTCCCCGATGAGTACAGTGAGGGAGTGTGGTCCCCGGGGTGCGCCCGTATTAATGTTCGGTGAGTAAAGAAAACCCGCGGTTTGATTGGCTTATCCTCCATGTCATGCGGCTATGCCCCTTCTTCCCCCCGAGTGCTTTGCCCCGTAGCGCCATGTGCTCGCAGCCATTTTATCAATCAAAAGCACCTTCGTTCACCCGAAGTACCCCAAAGTTCGACTTCGTTCCGAACCGAAGTTCTCCTGAAATTCTAAACGAATTCCACTTCGTTAGAATCAATTCGCCCATCTCTAAATACAACATAAACTCATAACTCTCACCCATAAAGCTCTCCACAGCGCTGCACCCCCCTACATCTCCTCCCTCATCTCTGTCTACTACCCTACCCACTCTCTCTGCTCTGCTGATGATATTATTTCACATTCCTCAATCATTCGAACCTCCCATGCACGTTTCCAAGACTTCACACCTGCGGCACCAATTTTCTGGAACATGCTACCACAGGTGATCAGGCACACTCACAACTCTCATGGCTTTAAGAGGGCCCTGAGAATACATCTCAGAATCCCTAATGGCTAACACCCCCCGCCGCCCCCCCACACACACACACTCTCTAGCACACTTATTTTCAGCACTTATCTGTATATAGATGTAGTGTCAGGTCCATCCGAATTGTACATAAAACAACCCCATATTTATGTCACATAGCTGGACCATTGTAAATCTAGCACTTCTTACCCTTCGTCTCACCCGTACACCCTAATAGATTGTAAGCTCTTGCGAGAAGGGCGCTCATACCTTGTATCTCATCTGTAAGTAGCTTTTCATTGTGCAATATATGTTTTTTTGTCTGTACCTATACCCTCCAAATTGTAAAGTGCTGCAGAATATGTTGGCACTATATAAATAGAGGTTATTATTATTATCATCATCACCTTTGTTTTGAGGTTTCATTTTTATGGAGTGTAACTAACAGCCAGCTGAGCATGTATGGGTCGGGCTCAGCTCATGATCATGCTCCATACCTCCTTGAGCACCAATCTTGACAGGTTTGGGGTAGCACTCTAGGCAGTTGCTTCACTCTGCCTACCCAACATCCCAACCCTGCATATTTACACATACACAAAACACTCACATTCTTATTTTACTTATCTGTTCATTGTAGATTTTTTATTATATTATCTTTACATAACTATGGGACCAGCAATATTGCCTTAGCCACTTCTAACAGTTTTAAGATACATGCTCAATTGCAGACGTATAGACCAAAAGCTCCTCTGAACAGCAGATGTTCATTGATTTTATGGAAGAATTAAGACAGGTTTTAGGGGTAATTTTCCAGGGAGGAGAAGGAGGTGATATATCACCATTACCTATTGTCAGTGGTTAATCCTATGTTATTTGTACATCACATTTTATATGTATTAGCCTTTATTGTAATCCTGCCTGTGAGGATTTAAGGGAAAATGCTAAAAAGTAATTTTTTCAACACAGAGGGAGAAATGTATGGAACTAGGTGCATCGATGTGCATTTTCGATTCTATTTTTTAGTGTCAAATTCACCTGAATTAGAGATGGACGAATTTCTAAAAATTTCGATTTGTTGAGTTCGCCGAATTTTCCAACAAAATTTGTTTCAACCCGGATTTATTTGCGGCGAATCGCGTTAAAAAACAGCTATTTCATGGCTGCAGAGAGCCATAGAGTGGCAGAATAAGTGTTGAGGTGGCGGCAGCAGCAGCATGAGGTCAGAGAGTGACACAATGACAGAGTGTGGAGGTGGGTGGCAATTCCAGTCTCTGGTAAAGATGGTGGTAGGCAGATGGAGAAACTGTCAGCAGGCGGGGGGGGAGCATCAGAATAGAGGCTGAGGCAGGTAGTTTGAACCCAGACTTATTTCTCGAAGTTTGGGTGAGGCGTTCATGGCCCTGATGAAAATCGGGACGGCCCAAAGGCATTGGTATGGGGTTTAATCCGGGCCCCGGATCCCCCGCTGATTCTCTTGACAAAGGTCAGTCTTTCCCAACATTTCACGGGGAAAAAGGGGGTTCCCCTTTGGGGGTTTAGGTATTGGGCCCCCCGCCGCACTGAACCCCCGCCCCTGATGCCCAAAAACTACGGGTTTCCGGGAAGACGGGTTCCCCAGTGTAAACCCCGGCAATTTGGGGCCAAACACCCGTTTGGTTTGCCCCGTGGACCAGCAGTCTTCTATTGGGGGGGCAGAGTGTTTTTCCTTGCTTTAAAAACCGGCTCCCAGTGCAAACCCGGTACTTTAATTTTTGGGTTAATTTTTTGATCGTAACTGTTGTCCTCCTAACGGTTTTTGGTATTGCGGGCTAACCTCCCTTGCCACTCTCCACTTAAATTACTTTGCCCCCCTTCTGCAAAAAGCGGGGATTCCTCCCCCACCTCTTCGCGGGACAAGTAGTGTTTTGGACATTTCCTAAATTTTTTCCTCGCTGTATAGTGGCGCTGACCCAGACCCCCTTAGTGTTTCTGGTTGGGGGAACCCAAAAGGGCAGAGGGGGGTTTGAGGACAAGGGGAGGGCTGCTGAGCTGTTCCGGGCCTTCCCAAAATAAAGGTTGTGTCGGGACAAAATCCACTGACTTTGGCGGGGGTTTTTTAAGAAATTGTTGAGCAAATTTTTTATCGAAAAATTTAAATCGGAAGGGTTTTTTAATGGTGATGGGAAAATTTCCAGTCATGCGTTTAATTTAAGGTTAAAATTGTGCTTCATTAAAAAGATCGCCCCTTTTTTCGGCAGCTTCCCCTGAAAATTTTGGGGGCCAGAAAATTTCAGTTTACGAGTTAAAAGCAGGGTGAGATGTTGTGCGACGTCTTTAAACTGGGATGTGTAGGGTTCCCGATTGGCGGGAAAAATAAACCATGACCTCGTTTTCCCATAAAACCCGCGTTTCCTGTTTCAGCCTCAGGGTCTCTCAGGTCTCATAGGGGAAAGGCCTGCGTCTGTTGGGGCCAAACAGCTCAGCGAAATTAGTCTATTTCTGCACGAGAAACCTCTACTATTAGCTGTGACCCTTTCCCAAAATTTAGTTAGATTAGAGATTTGAGATTTTTGTATTTAGCTAGAGAATTTTAAGCGCATTCCCGCTGTAAATTCACGGCGATGGGAGCGGGGGGGGGGGGGGCCCCGGGCGAACCAGAAAGTCTATCTATAAAAAAACATGGTAAAGTTCACCAAGACTTATGTAGAAATTGTAGTGGAATATCTTTTTATTAACAGTTTGCTTTGAAATATTTCTGCATATTGGGCACCCTGAATTTATTGGATAAACATCATTTTAGAAATGCAGGTTCTTTGTTAGTGCAAAACTCCACTTTTATTTCTATCATTTAGTAGGTGTTAAATTTTTTCCCCCATTACCCCTGTGCTGTTGTATACCCCTTGCATTAAAAATTACAACCCAGCAATCTTGTGTCGACAGGTTGTTTGTTGCCAAAAAAACCGTGTATGTACGAAAACTCACAGTTACGTGTTTTTAAAATTTTGCAAACCCGCACTGTTCATGGAGCAGCCATTAGAAAATCTTAAAACGCAATTTATTTTCACCAGGGGAATTGAAAGGTGAAAAAATCCCGTTTATTATATCAAAAAAACAGAAGTGTTTTTTGGACTGGAGGTGAGGTACGAGAAAAGGGTCTCCTTCCAGGTGGCGAAAACAGTCCCAGCGGATCGTCATTTAAAAGGGGACCGTCGGCCTGTCATCGCTGGGTCAGGGCCTGTGAAACTAAGTAACGAAAATCGGCCAATCGTCCTTCAGTGGTTAATGCAACCCGCTTGCAGTCTTACCTCCCCGTCCCCGCAGTCACGGCCCCAAAAAATCGTCATCGCAAACATCGCATCCCTTTTCATAAAGAGCCCCAAATGTCAATCGTGTACCCCCCATTGGATAATCCATTGTCTGAAGACCCCTTTTATGACAAATGCGGGTTGGGGTCAGAAGGCATGTTAAAGATCAAAGAGGATGATTTAGTTTGCTTGACGCCCCGTTATGATGCCATCAGAGGAGGTGAAGGAAACGGTCAATCGGCAAAAATCCCCAGCGGTCGGCCCAAGTTGCAGGCCCCTTGCTTGTAGCCCCCAGCTTTTTAGATGCGAAAGTCAGGCGACCAAGTCACCTGTGTTTATGTGATGACGACATTGCGGACCATCCGGTCTTTCCGAAAAAATTTGCTTGGGGAGCGTTCATCAGTGGGAGGGGGAAAGCATGGGGTAGTGTAAAAATTAAAAGGGGGGGCCCCGGGCCAAAAAAAAAGGGAGAGGGGGGGTCGAAAAAGTCCGTGAATGATTCCCGGCCAGCCAGGGGTCAGCGCAAACCCCGCCTCGTTATCGCCGTCCCCAAAAGGTCCAGGACCTTCAAGGGGGCCCTTTTTTTGGGGAGCAAGCCTCTGTTTTCCCCCCAGGGGATTTCTATCCCGGGCCTTTCCCGGTAAACGCATAAGTAGAGGCAAGAACCTTTAAGGGGTTTTAACCACACCAACATGTTAGTCACATGCAGCGATTGAGGGATTTTGAAATGGGGGGAAACTTGGCCAAAAAAAGGCCAGGGACGACGCCGGGCCCCCAAACCCACTGTCACCCCCTTTGGGCCCGGGCTCCTCCTCCTCCGCCACCCCCAAAGGGCTTTCCCTCAGCGGGGGGCCCAGGGTTCTCTCGAGTAAAGATCGGGGGATAAACCCTTTCCGCTTCAGCCCCCACCTTTCCCCCCGGGGTCCCACCAGAAACCCACCAGAGACCCACCCAAACCCTTTTTTTTTCCCGGCCTTTTTGACGCCCCCTTTTTTTGCACGCCGTTACAGGGGCCCAAGTCTAGCAGCCAGCCTTCTGTCTTCCGGGTTTTGGGGAGCGAAAAAAACATTTTAAACCCCCCAAAACCATCCCAGGGCCAAAAGCCTAAATTGTCGGGCATTGCCAGGCTTTTGGCCTTGGAAAGTTCCCTTTTCGTCTGGTGGACAAAAAGGGGGTTCCACCACGTCAGGGCCCCCCCTCCCCCCAATACCAGATGGCCGAGCAGGCATTTCCCTTTGCCGAAAAGCCGTCCCCGGCCCTGGCCCGGGCCCCGTGTCATCTAAAATTTTAAACGCGTTTTGGGCTGCAAACTGTTTTCCCGGGAAAAATCCATCCCCCACCCCCGCCCCTTGGGGCTAGGAAGCACGGCCAAGGCCGCTATATTTTCTTGGGCAAGTCACTGGGTTTAGCTGGGTGGAAGTCTCTGGGGGTGACGGGGGCTCTCAGGGGTCGGCGGGGAGCTCTTCAAAAACCGGGGAGGGGTGGTGCAGGGCCCCTTTCCCCCCAGGTCCTCTGGTGGCATCACGTGCCCCGAGACACCAGGCCGTGTTTTAAAATTAAAACTGCCTTGGAGGGGCCGCCACACAAGGTCAGGAGCTGTGCCCGGGTCTAAGAAAAGGACCGAGCGCTGGGGTGGGTGGGCAAGAAACCTTTTGCCAGACAAGGTGGTTTTGCGAATTTAACCCGGGGGAAAAACTGCTGGGCCCCTTTAAAATCGGTAAAGGTGGAGCACATCCCTTTTTCCTGGCACATGTCCTGAATTTTGTCGTCCAGGGGAAAATTTTCTAAAGGCTTTTCCCGGGTTGGACTTTTCCTACTTTAAGAAGGATCGAGGGGTTTTTTAGGTTCCCACTTCCGCCCTTTTGGGACGCCCCGCTTTTGTCCCGCCTGGCCCGCGTTTTCTCGGGTCAAACCCCGGCCTCCCCCGTCAACCGTCTCATTGTTGGGGCGTGGCAACCGCTGGAATTCCACCCCCAAAATGCTCCAGTGGGTTGTGGGAGCACGCAAAAGTATTACGCAGTTTCCCAAATACCATGGCCTTTAAAGCAGCGGTACGGACCTCGGGGTGTTGAACCATCGGAGTGGAGGCCAGGTGAAAGAGGGTTCCTTTCACCATCCTTTTCCAGTTTTTAAAGAAGCCACAAAATGGTCAGTGCGGACAATGGGGGTTTGGGCGCATGAGCATTGTGGTGATCTTTGTTCTGGAAAGGTCGGGGGGAAACCACTTGATAAACAACAGGTTTCCCCCCAGCGGGCGGGGAAAGGGGGAGACGGGGCACAGTGCGGGCACGGGGGGGGCCTTTCTCTCCCTCAAATCAACCCAAAGGCCGACAGTTTCACAAATTTTTTTCAGTTTATTTTGGCAGGGGGTTCGGGGGGCCAGAGTAGTGCGCGTGGCGCATCAGTCTTTGGGTGAAAATCTCAGGCAAGTCCCGGGCTGTGTTGAAGCTGTGCCGGGGGAAGCGGAGGAGGGGGAGGAGGAGGTTTTAGGACACCGATGTTTCCAACGTCCCTGCCTTTGGGAAAAAGGTTGGCGCGAATTTTTTGGGGTGAGGGGGGAAAAATTTAGGAAGATCGTTTTCGTGCCCCCCGACCCAGAGGCTTGGGAAATCAAGGCCCCATTTTTTCACATGAGGGGCTTGGAAGCTCCTTTTCCTCCAAAATGATCCTTGCAATTTTAGGCCAAACAAAATGAACAACAGTTTCTGGTGGCCACCCCCCCTGGATCCCCGGTTTTCAAAAAAAAAAATCAAACACTTTCCTTTTCCCCCCACCCCAAAAAGAGAGTTAAAAAGCCCGGAAAAAGGAGACCCTTTTGAAATTTATCAACTGGAGACATCTTTTTTGCGTCTGCTTCAGTTCCCCCAAAAGTCACGTTTGGGAAAAACATCAGCGACGTGACAGGTGAGTGCCAAGTTTGGCGGGGGTTTAAACGGGAGAAAAAAAGGCAATGGTTGGAAGAAGCCCAATGGGTGGGCCCTTTTGGGGAATCTTTGTTTACCCTCACCAACGATGCAAAGGGAGAGCCCACATCCAAAAACCCGAGAAACAGGGTTAAAATTTATGGTGCCCGACTATCTGGTCTCAACACCGATGTTTTTTTATGTGTTGGGACCCCCCAATTTTAAATTCTGGGTATCCAAAATGGACGAATGGCCCGAAGTTGGGGTCGTCCCCGCCCCTAGAGGTGTTGTCCTGCCCCAGCAAACCAGCGTCATATTGAGCGGACCCTTTAGCCCCAGCTGGAGGAAGTCATTACAGGGGCAAACGCATCCGGGTTTCCACAGATAATGTGGTTTGGGTTTTACTTTTACAAAATTTATTTAGGCTGGATCTCCCGATTATGTTGTGGGCCCCAATTTTCCCCAGGTCAAAGGGTTATTTGCCCGTCTAAATTCCCATTCCTTTTTTAAAAATGAAAAAAGGTCCCCTTGAAAAATTTTTTTTTAAAATGATCATTTTTACTCAATTTTTAAATTTTCTTTTTTCCCAACAGTTGATTTTGCTGGTTTTTTCTGTGACGAGACTTTTAAAAGACAGCAAGGTTTTCCCGGGCAAAAACCCCTTTCCATTTAAATCACTTTATCTTAAAAAGTTTTTGCATTGTCAATGGTTTTGTGGTCATGTTGCTTTTGAGATACAGTTTAAAAATCCCTTGGGCCTTTTGGAAAAAGAATTTTGACTTCTAAGTGGCATTTCTCCCTCACAATTTTTAAAAAGTGGGGTGAGAAATCATTTTTTTTAAAATTTTTTGGGGGCATGTTTCTTTGGGAAAAGCAGGAATTTCTACCCGGGTTTTTTTTTAATAAAAAATGTTGTTTCTACAGACCCCTTTGTTTCTTCACAATTGACCAACGGGGCTAAGGGTCATGCTTTTGGGTTTTTTTGGGGGGATTTTTTCTTGACTGCAGCTATCTACAGGTCCTATTCTAAAAAAAAGTTGTTTCTTTTAAAAGAAATTTTTTTCTTCACAATTGTCAAAAAGTGGTCAAGGGGGGATGGTTTCTGTAGGGGAAAAAGGAAAAAGGTAGGACACTGTTTTTAAAGGACACATATTGCAAAATTTATTGTTTTTGCAAGATTTTTAAAATAGCTATCAATCCCTGTTTTGAGAAAACCCTTTTAATACAATGAAAAAAAGAGAAACAAAGACTGGTGGGATTCCCACCCTTTTTTTAAAAATGTGTTTCTAGAATTAAAGTACAAAAAAAAACTTGCATGTCAAAATAGCGGTTAAAAAAAATTCCTTGAATTGTACAAGGGGGGGTACAGGAAAACGCCAGATGTAGGTTTTCAGGCATGGATTGGGCAGGACAGAAAAACAAAGTACAGAGACCATTTCCTCCAGCAGTTGAGTAAAATGAAAAAAAGAACCCAAAGATAAAGGGCACGGGGTGAAAGGAGCGTTAACCCCCCGTATTTCCAAGTGAAGCTCAAGGGTCCAATCATACGGAGGGCAAGCGCTCCCCAGGTATTGATGTGTAAGAGAAAGGCTGTGTTCTCACATTTCCGTTTCCCCCCTTTCTGCTTCAGGCGACGTTTTTGTTGCTGCGTATCAGGCATTTTAACCTGGTTTAAAGAGACGGAGCCAGCCTCGGCTTTACCCCACCCCGTAACTCCCCGGCCCTGTATAGTCAATGTCCCGTTAACAAAATGGTGGTTTTAAAATCCCTTTTTTTTGTCACTTTTTAAATTGGGGGTCATGCAGGTTTTGGGTCTGCTGTGGCCCGGACAGGTATATCAATGTCCAATTTAAAATAAAATGGTGGTTAAAAACTCCCTTTTTTGGGGACTTTTAAAAGTGGGGGTCATCAGGTTTTGGGGGTCTGCTGGTTCCGGACGGGATATTTAATGTCCAGTTCAAGTAAATGATGGTTCAAATCTACTGCTTTGGCACTTTTTAATTTGTGGGTGATGAGGTTTTTTAAAGGGGCAGGTGTGTAAAGACAGGGATAGTAATGGTCTGTGACTTTTTTTCTGTGATTTATAAAATAAGTGTGTTGCCTAAGATGTAGCACGTATCCCTTTGCTGTTGTGGATGTTATTTTTAGTTCTCCCCTTGTTTGGTGTAATAATGAAGGTGTTGTTGCTCCCCATAGACTTTAATGGGCATCGCGCATAAACGATGCTCACTATCGAAAAAAACCTTATCGATAGCGGCGACTACGATATCTCGATAGCAACGCAAAACGCTCAAAACTAGTTGTAAGATTCATCTGTTATGAAGTTGATACCTAGTCAACCAATCAAGAACCCTTGGGTTGGTGGTCAAAAACACGGCCACTAGATGACACCGGCAGTTCGGCCTCACCCACTCACCCTGTGCGAGTTCCCTTTGTGTGCTGTGACCTGTGCCTGCCCCCGAAAGTTTGTGCCACTGTCACTCGATGGAGAGCCGCCACCTTCTTTCTGACATACTGTTTGAGCAAAAATTTACAGACTTGTTTAACCCTTTAAAGACCCTGGCCGAAGAGTCGTCCCGGGGCCGTAAAAGTTTGCAGGGGGTGCCCGGACCCCCGCACGCCGCCCGGGGGTTACGGCTAATCCCCCCAAAGGG
>JAODAL010061346.1:0-20373 GCA_025379985.1 Phyllomedusa bahiana | reverse complement strand
TCCCCTTTGGAGGCAGCACAAGCTAGTGTCAGACCTGCTTTTTCCCAGCATTTGTGTCCTTATTCTGTAACATGCTGTAGTTTTCGTGTATTTAATGCTCAAATCTGCAGTTTTCAGCCAGAAGAGTCATTCGAAGAGCCCTTTAGAGTGTCAGTTTTTTTTCAAACCCCGCCCACCTGAAGCTAGCCCCGCCCACCTCAACTGACAAACCTATTACTTTGAATAGGTAAACACATGTGAATAACTGTCAGTGGGCGGAGCTATCCTTTGGTGGGAGGAGCTAACACCTGCTCATGAATAAGATTTGAGGGGTAAATGCTCTAAACTGCTGCATCTTACAGAAAAAGGGGACACAGCGCTGGGAACAGCAGGTCGGACACTAGCTTGTGCTGCCCTCAGCAAGGGGGCATAATCTATGTGACAGGTTCCCTTTAAGTCCTGCAGTTTTCACTTTGGCCACTAAGCCTAATAATAGTCTGACACTTCCTGTTCTGTAGAGAGAGATTTTCAGTGTCTGCTCATTATCAGTAAAAGCAAGGTCAAACTGAAAGGAGACACCAATGTTTATAGATAACACAGAATCCCCCAGTCACAAGAGGAGATGTCACAGCTCCCCCTCTCCCCCTCCCTGCACAGTGATTTCTTCCTAGGTCACAGAGTATGACTAGAAAACTCTCCTATAGAAGTCTATGAGACAAAATCAGTCTTAAGGCTCCTATGTGCATGAAGCTGCTGTAAAGTATCTCTCTGACTGCTGTGAAAGAAGTGAAAGCAATAATGTCTTCCCCACAATCATATATAGACGGCTGAATAGAGAAATCTACAATCAGGAAATAAAAACGGCCAAGAGGAAAAGAATATGGATCAGGGGCTTGATTTAATAAGTAAAAAAAGAATTGGTGACAGATTCCCTTTAAGGGGCGGTAAGATATCAAGCCTCCGGCCTGCATTAGGCTCACAGCTGCCCTGACTACTGGTTGTCACCCCGTGATTGGAGCTAATCGGGAGGTTGGAGAAGCTTTCCTCCTCCTGTATAACTGCTAAAATGCTATGGTCTTGTTAAATGCCCAGGATCAATGTTATCTCTGTTCCAGGCCGGGGTCGGACATAGGGGCGCAGCCCTAAGGAGAGGCCCCACATGACCCGGCAAGCCGGCTGATGCGCGGGGTTAGGTGGCGGAGTCAAGCGTGCACCATGCGGGGAGAGGCCAGTGTATAAAACCGGGTCCCGTGCCGCGCGGGAACAGACGCGTGGTGGCACAGAGAGCAGTCCCACCCTCCCTCCCCTTTTTTTCTGGACGAGCATTGGTGCCAGATCTGGCTGTATGTTTCGGGGATGTTTCGGCGGGGGTGGCCAATTTGTCACAGTGGCTGGTGCGGGTTGGGGTCCTTGGAGTCGGTTGAAAGTTGTGGGGGAGTCAGGTTCTGCTTGCTCCCAGGTTGCAGATGGACCGGTCTGGCAAAGGTTGGGGGCTCCCAGGGCATGGTCCTTGGAAGCTGGTATGGAATGGTTAGCCACCTGAGCTGGCTTTTGGTGCCCTTGAGGCCGGGGGGTGACGGCTGAGGGTAAGTTACGGAGAGAAGGAGTAGGAAGTTTCGCCAGACTCTGGCATGGATTACCTTAGCTCCAAGGACCTCAGCCCCAATTGGTTATCTCAGGGATGTTCCGGATGGTGCTGGAAGGTTTGGGGATAGTGGGTTAGGACGAATGGGTATTAGGTGAATTGATACTCATTTGTATTCAGTTACTTGTTAGATAATAAAATGGCTGATGTGGCCAATTCATCCAACCCATGTCTCAGTGTCTTTATTTGAGAGGGAATCTGGGATTGGGACATTGGTTGGAGACAGCAGAAGATAGCGTCATGAGCGTTGCTCAGGGTCATGTAACTAACAGTCCACACCTGCCATGTATGGTTCGTGCTCAGCTTCTGAGCCTCCTCCAAACATATTTACCCCCTTACTGATAGGCAGAGGTGAGCACCCTCGCCTGTAGCCTACCTCAGCCTACCCGTCGCCAGAGCCCTGTACTTGGCACCAGGGCGTTATCTATAAAATAAAACTCCAGACACGCCATGCTGATATACAAGATCAAGATTTTATTTCTATTGAATAATGACACAAACCATACAACCAATGCGACAACAAAGCCCTGAGATGCATTTCACACACAGCAGCATTCAGCATCGGCTGCCCCGCCGACCGTCCGCTCCATGGCTGGGATCTGATTTATCAAACATTCTGACAATAATCTCCATTTAAAAGCGCTAGAAAATACAATGAACCACCCACTCCACAAAGAGGAAGAGATAAGAGTGTGCACTCCCCGTGTCTGGCAGGAACCATATACAGGATTCATACAGCTGAGCAGTGGTCTATACCTGGCGCCGACGTGCTCTGATAGGAGGTCATTACCCGGCACCTGATGTATCAGCAGTCACTGCTCCATAGAATATAAGAGGAGACAAGCAATGAAATACTGAGGCACAGGCAGCGGCCTGGGAAGGGTTTTCTGGTGATAATAATACACAGGATAATTACAGTAGATTGTGCAGCAGGTATAAACAGAGGCTGTAAGCTCATCTAGCTAATACATGGGTGAGAATGCATGCACTTCTTATAAGCTGAAGTCAAAGGTCAGATCAGACTTCCCCATCCGCTGCTTATACACCAGGTCGAATTTGTCATTCATTGATACAGTGAAAATGTCTTTCCACAGGCCGACCCTTCCTGAAAAGCAAAGAAATAGCAGTAGGTTAAAAATCCTTCTCCATAGGGGGCAGAATAAGAGTCATAAGGGGTTGTTGTAGTAAGGATATTTGGGTTATTAGATTAATGGTTGAGCAGGATATAGAGGGGTAGCAAAGGACTAGGAAAACATGGTGGCTATCCTTTGGAGACAGCACCATAGGTTGTGTCTGGTATTGCAGCAGGGGGTTCCTTCTTGTCTGGCCATGAGCACCATGTGACGCTACAGGTGCCAATGGGTCACCCTGGAGCATAGAGCCTGACATAGACCCTCAGTTCTGTTATCATATTTGCCAACCATTCCTGCCAACTGTGACAAACTGGGACACAAGGGAGTGGGGTTTATACAAACCTCACCCCAAAATGGGCGTTCCTGTTGAATCTGGGGCTTTCCCAGATGGAATGGGGCATTTCCCCGGCTTGGGTTAAAATATCCCAGAATTCATAAAGAAAAGGTTGGTAAGTATGCTATTAGGCCATGTCAGTGTAAGGACATGTCCCCACGGCACGGGTTTGTGGCCGGTTTTTCAGACGGTTTGCTCCTATGGAAAACTCGTGCTACTACTGCACGGGTTTTCCGCCCGGCGGTTTTTCCGCCCGCCAGCCGCCCAATAAACATTCTACATGCACATTCTGCCATCTGGCTTTCGGACGGAATATGTGCATGTCAATAGGATGGCGGCCGATCGGATATTTGTTCATTGCTGTGTAAACGGGCCCTAAGTATTCCGAAGCATTACGTAATGTATATTCGTTAAATGATTGCTGCTTCAGTTCCCCTAGTAGGTCAAAAAAAGTAAAAGTAAATAAACTAAATAAGTAATAAAAAAAAGTTATAAATATTACTTAAATAATAAACAAGTAATAAATAATATTATAACAATTCAAGTACTGTAGCTTTATTCATTCATCCATGTTTAGCAATGATACAAATATGTTTAAATATATTAAAGATCAATATAGAGATCTCTCCCAAGATCTATTTATACCCAGGACTGTATCCAGAACAAGGGGATGTCCTCTACGTCCAGAGGAAAGAAGGTTTCTACATAAACATAAAAAGGGATTCTTTACTGTAAGAGCAGTGAGACTGTGGAACTCTCTTCCAGAGGAACTTGTCATGGTGAATTCACTAACAGAGTTCAGAAAGGGTCTGGATACATTTCTAGATGTAATAATAGAACAAGTTATAGTGACCAGGATTCTGGAGAAGGGTCTGGATACATTTTTAGATGTAAGAATATAACAAGTTATACCGACCAGGGTTCTGGAGAGGAGTCTGGATAAATTTCTAGATGTAATATAACAAGTTATAGTGTCGAGGATTCTGGAGATGGGTCTGGATACATTTCTAGATATAATAATATAACAAGTTATAGTGACCAGGATTCTGGAGAAGGGTCTGGAGACATTTCTAGATGTAATAATATAACAGGTTATAGTGACCAGGATTCTGGAGAAGGGTCTGGATATATTTCTAGATGTAATAATATAACAAGTTATAGTGACCAGGATTCTGGAGAAGGGTCTGGATACATTTCTAGATGTAATAATATAACAAGTTATAGTGACCAGGATTCTGGAGAAGGGTCTGGATACATTTCTAGATATAATAATATAACAAGTTATAGTGACCCGGATTCTGGAGAAGTTTCTGAATACATTTCTGGATGTAATAATAGAACAAGTTATAGTGACCAGGATTCTGGAGAAGGGTCTGGATACATTTCTAGATATAATAATATAACAAGTTATAGTGACCGGGATTCTGGAGAAGGGTCTGGATACATTTCTAGATATAATAATATAACAAGTTATAGTGACCAGGATTCTAGAGAAGTTTCTGAATACATTTCTGGATGTAATAATATAACAAGTTATAGTGACCGGGATTCTGGAGAAGGGTCTGGATACATTTCTGGATGTAATAATATAACAAGTTATAGTGACCGGGATTCTGGAGAAGGGTCTGGATACATTTCTAGATGTAATAGTATAACAAGTTATAGTGACCAGGATTCTGGAGAAGGGTCGCTGATCCAGGGATTATTCCGATTGCCAGATTGGAGTCGGGAAGGAATTTTTTTCCCTAAAATGAGGACAATTGGCTTCTACCTCATGGGGGGTTTTGCCTTCCTCTGGATCAACACAGTAGCACAATAGGATGAACTGAATGGACGTCTGTCTTACAAACTATGTAAATATGTAAGACCAACATGCTTACGCGTTTCAGAGTTGCCTTCTTAATCATAGAGTAATTCTGAAACGCGTAAGTGTGTTGGTCTTGTTTCTATCACTACTATAATTTTTTTTTGAAACATGAGTTTATGAATAATGCTACAGGTTTTTAATCTTTTCCATCCCGTGTTCATGCTGAGAATTCCTTACTCCTTCTTGAATTATTATATATTGTTATAATATTATTATTATGAAATTATTATTACATTTATTGTTACTTTTCTTGACAGGTAGACTTCACTAATTGGTGAGCTGACGTGTTGTTCGATTGTGTTAACATATGATAATATAATAAATAGTAAAAAATAAACTCCTTTTTAATAAAAATATTTTTATCAAAATAGTTATTAAAAAATGTGCACTTGTTTACAATCCTTAGAATAAAGGTAACTAATGATTTATACTGCATGCTTAATGATATAGAAAATGATCAAAAAAAAATTTGCTGTTTTATTCCATTTCTCTGCCAAAAATATACCTAAAAAGTCAGTAAAAAATAGATGTACAGAAAAATCATACTAATAAAATCTATAACTCATCCAACTAAAAATAAGTCCTTATACGGCTGCACTGACACAAAAGATAAAGCAGTTACCGTTTTAAAAATGCAGCAACACGAAAGTACTTTCTATTTTAAAAAAAAAACAAAAAACATTTTACTGTGCAAAAGTGGTAAAATTTTCATACTGAACCATAGAAGAAAGTGACAGTGTTGTTTTTGCCATACAATAAATAGCGAGAAAATACACAGAAAGCAATGAAGGAATTGCTGGTTTTTGTGGCATTAAAAAGTTAATAAAGTTCCTTTACATATGATAGTCCAGACAGCGGACGGGCCCTGCATTATAGATGAGGCACCCACCTGACGCCTGCTGCGCGCCTGTAACTGGGACACATGCAACACAAGCTAATGAAGAACTGAATCTGCAGAATGAAAACAACCAATGAGCAAAAAGGAGACAAAACACAACTGAAAAATTAGACAATAACAAAGAAACATAAATGATGCATGAAAAAAGAGAACTCAAACAATATTAACATAACATAAACCATATTAACATAAAATTAACATAAACCATATTAAGAGAAAAAAAACTAAAGGGCTTGTGAAATATAAAAAACATGGCTGTCTATTTTTTTAGAAACAGCGCTACTCAGGTCGAAACATTGGACCTTATGTATGAAAACTGTCTGACCTTAAGACTGTCTCTGTTGCCCATAGCAACCAATCAGAGCTCATAGTAACCAATCAGAGCTCATAGTAACCAATCAGAGCTCATAGCAACCAATCAGAGCTTATATCAACCAATCAGAGCCCATATCAACCGATCACAGCCCATAGCAACCGATCACAGCCCATAGCAACCGATCACAGCTCATAGCAACCAATCACAGCTCATAGCAACCGATCACAGCCCATAGCAACCGATCACAGCCCATAGCAACCAATTAGCGCTCAGCTTTTATTTCATAAAGTGCTCTGGAAAAATAGAAGCTGAGCTCTGATTGGTTGCTTTGAGCTCTGATTGGTTGCTATGGGCAACAAAGAAAGTCTTACTGCGAGACAGTTTTCACACATGAGGCCCATTGTGTCTGGTAATGCAGTTCAGCCCCATTCACTTGAAGGCTACAATACCAGGCACAGTCCATGGAAGAGAGTGGCGCTATTTCTGGAAAAAAATGCAACCCATGTATTTAGGGCAATGGTCTGATGAAGCGTGGCATGACTACTGTAGAATTAGAAGAAACAAATGAGTTTTACATGATAGTTGTAAGGATGGGTTTACACCTCGTTTAACTCTACATTGCAAGTATGCGTCAGGAGATAGGGAACAAAGATACCCCGATGCGTACCACGACATAGCCACCGCCAGCCTGTAGACATTGATAAAGTCACCGTAGTACTATTTGGACTACATTTACTGGCGGTATAGGCTTTTCGTGCAGGACACAGAAGTGTGTTAGACAAAGCTATAGGACCCTATGTCACGGGTGGTCCCGCGGGCTGCCGATGCACCCATGGCCGCCCCCCCGGGTGTAATTGGCTAATTGCCGGGCGCTTCCCCTATTTAAGGCTACGCTCCACAATCACTCCTTGCTGGATCTATGTTGCCTCGTGCCTTAGTAAAACCGTTTCCTAAGTGTTTTTCTCGCCTTACCGTGTACCAGACCTCTTGCAAATGTTTTCGACTCCGAACCTCTGCCGCCCGCCCTGACCTTCCTGCCTGCCCACGACCACGAACCATTGAGCCCGCCACCCCTGACCTACTCCCCTGCCCACGACTACGCTCTGGATTACGTTCTGTACCACGCTGCACTCGGCCGCCACGCAAGCAAGTCACGTCGGGGTAGCGACCTGGTAGCCTCACGCCGCAGCAAGTCCCCACCCGCTTTGCTGCGGGCTCTGGTGAATACCGGGGGCTACTTAGACTCCGCTCCCTGGCGTGGCTTAGCTATCATCGCTTGCGGTGGTCCAGAGGATCCACTACCCAGCCGTTACACCCTAACAACTGGCCACCATTTTTTGACGGTGGGCGGTGCGTGTTCTGTCTGCAGCGGTCTCTGTGAATGGCAGGGAATGGAGGAAGCCTCCGATCCCCGCCATTTAACCCTTTGATTACCAAGGTCCGTGACCACAGCATGATCAAAGGGGATTTCTCTGCTCCATCGGGTCACCAGGAATCCGCAGGGGCGTTGCTAGGGTCCCAAAACATCCGGGTCTCAGGCCCTTAAGTTTTGCTCTGTAGGGCTGGGTTCACACGGCATTTTTCGCGCCTCATTGTGAACTGCGGATGTATTTTTACAGAGAAAAAACTTCTGTTCCTGTCATTCATTTTCTGCACATTCAACATAGATCCCATCCATCTCCTCAGCAGTCACTGCACAATGAAAATTAGGCCTGACAAATTAGCATTTTCAAAACCTCTCACCTATGCATGACAGTGACAGTCACCAAAAAATCCACCTATACATGGAGCAAGTAGACCAGACGACTCATTGCTAGTAAAAAAAAATTCCTACAAAACCAAGACCCAAAACTATTAAATTTCTTAAGGGTTTAAATAATTCTGCCAGACCCTGACCGAACGCGACCCCACATGTGACATCAGTTGTACATATACCACCGCCATACAGTAACCACATATGGTAGATACTAGTTGTATTTAGGCCCCAGCAGAAATATCAGTGATTACACTGCAGTTTTCATTTGGTGACTTACAGGAGACGCCTCTGAAGAGTTGTTCTCTTTCTCTTCTTCTTTTCCAACTGTCCCAGACGCCATGATGACTAGTCCCGGCCCCGACTTTTCACTGAAAAATGTACAAAACAAACTCTTAGACTCCTCATTTTATTTAGCATTTCTCTGCAAATTCCTATCTGTACACAAACTCCCCAACTATAGTGCCCCAAATGGAAATAATTACCCTCATGTAGGTAAATATTTTCCCCCTGTAGCCAAGTAGTAGCCCCCTTTAGCCAAGTCATTCGCCCCTCTAGCCAGGTTACTGCCCTCTGTAGCTAGGTTACTGCCCCCTGTAGGCAGTAATATGCCCCCTGTAGCCAGGTTACTGTCCCCTTTAGCCAGTAATATACTCCCTTTAGCCAGTAATATGGCCCCCCATAGCCAATAATTTGCCCTCCTCAGCCAGGTTATATGCCCCCTTAGCCAGTAATATGCCCCCTTAGCCAGTAATATGCCCCCTTTAGCCAGTAATATGCTCCTCTTAGCCAATAATATGCCCCCCTATAGCCAGTAATATGCCCCCCATAGCCAGTAATATGGCCCCCCTAGCCAGTACTATGCCCCCCCTAGCCATTAATATGCCTCCCCTAGCCAGTAATATGCCCCCCATAGCCAGTAATATGCCCCCATAGGCATTAATATGCCCCCATAGCCAGTAATATGCCCCCATCGCCAGTAATATGCCCCCCTTAGCCAATAATATGCCTCCATCGCCAGTATTATGCCCCCATAGCCAGTAATATGCCCCCATAGCCAGTAATATGCCCCCCTTAGCCAGTAATATGCGCCCCATAGCCAATAATATGCCCCCCAGCCAGTAATATGTCCCCCAGCCAGTAATATGCCCCCCTAGCCAGGAATATGCCCCCCCTCCAGTAATATGCACCCAGACAGTAATATGCGCTCCATAGCCAATAATATGCCCCCCATCCAGTAATATGCCCCCACAGCCAGTGATATGCCCCCCCGCCAGTGATATGCCCCCCAGCCAGTGAGATGCCCCCCATAGCCAGTGATATGCCCCCCATAGCCAGTGATATGCCCCCCCAGCCAGTGATATGCCCCCCCACCAGTGGGTATGTCCCCCTTAGCTAATAAAAATAAAATTAAAAAAAATACTTACCTAATGAGGCACGGTCCGCGCGTCCAGGTCCTGCAGCTTGTGAACGGTGTAAGCAGCGTGATGTCATCACGCTGCTTACGCCGTCTCGCGGGCCCGGGACCTCCTCGATCGGCAGAGCTGCCGGCTTAGAGGATCCCAGCGTCGCAGTGGGGTGATTAAAGCGATGCCTCACACCCCCTGCGACGCTGAAGTGTATGTACGTCGCGCGCATTACAAGCGCCGTACAACAGGGGGAAGACAGGGAGGGAACGATCCGTCCTGCCTCCTCCCAGACCTGACTGCGCGAGCCCGCTGTGAAACGGCCGCACAGTGTATCAGAGATCGGCGGGCGCCGCCCGCACTAAGGAGCGCTCCAGGCCCACGGCAGCGGCCTGGAGCCGCCGAGACTCGGGGCACAGGCACATTCATTCGGGGCTCGTGCTCCGAGTGAATCTGCCTAGCGACGCCCCTGGGAATCCGGTAGATAAAAACAAGGTGTGAATCCACCTAGAGTCGGACTGGGGTGCCTAGGGCCCACCATTGGAATTTCATTCTACATGCCTCCCAATGGAGTAGATTCTGGGGCCCACCAGTAGAGTTGTTTCTGGGGCACATCTGTAGAGTTGATTCTTTGGGCCCACCGATGGAGTTGATCCTAGGACCCACCATTTGGGTTGATTCTGGGGGCTCACCAGTGGAGTTGATCTTGGGGACCAAGAATGGAGTTGATTCTGGGACTCCCCAGTGGAGCTAATTCTTTGGGTCCACCAGTGGGTTGATCTTGGGGACCACCAATGGAGTTGATTCTGGGGCACATCAGTAGGAGTTGATTATTTGGGTCCCACCGATGGAGTTGATCATAGGACCCCCATTGGGTGATTCTTGGGGTCCACCAGTGGAGTTGATCTTGGGGCCCACCAATGGAGTTGATTCTGGGGCACATCAGTAGAGTTGATTCTTTGGGCCCACCATTGGGATTGATTCTAGGACCCACCATTTGGGTTGATGCTGGGGGCTCACCAGTGGAGTTGATCTTGGGGGCCACCAATGGAGTTGATTCTGGGACTCCCCAGTGGAGCTGATTCTTGGGGTCCACCAGTGGAGTTGATTCTGGGGCCCATCAGTGGAGTTGATTCTGGGGTCCACCAGTGGAGTAGATTCTGGGGCCCATCAGTGGAGTTGATTCTGCGGCCCACCAGTGAAGTTGATTCTTGGGCCCCACCAGTGGAGTTAATTCTGGGGCCCACCAGTGGAGTTAATTCTGGGGCCCACCTGTGGAATTGGTTCTTGGGGCTCACCTCTGGAGTTGATTCTGGGACCCACCAGTGGAGTTGATTCTGGGGGCCCACCAGTGGAGTTGATTCTGGGGGCCCACCAGTAGAGTTGATTCTTGGGGGCCCACCAGTGAAGTTGATTCCTGGTGGCCCACCTGTGGAATTGATTCCTGCAGGCCTATCCCACAGCTCCTGTACTTGCCTCTTATACTCTGCATATGGCTTTTTGCCTCTTTCTCTCATCCTGCCTCTCCCGAGGATGTATACCAGTCTTTAAAAGAAACTCTAGTTCTGCCATGCTAAGGGGCCCACTGGGAGTTTTCCCTGTTCCCCTGTTGGCCAGTCTGAGCCTGAACCCACCCTAAGAAGCCTTTCTAGGACATGTGTTTCTCAATCATGCTGTGGGTAACCATCCTGGTTGTGGTTTACATGGCACCATCTGTGAAATCAGAACAAGAATCACTCTTTTTAGTAGCTTTATGCTTGGGCTCTTATTAGAACAATCTGGTCATCTATACCCTCAAAGTGCTGTAATAGCAAAACTTTGACAGTCCACCCTATTAGGACATATGGAATTGCTCAGAGACCCTTGAGGGAACTACTGCAAAGAGTGGCTACTGCTCTGGAGGACTTAGTACCCCCTAATAGTCATGCATTTGAATTGGTGCCATGTAATATAATTGGTGGCCACTGCAGGCACCTACAGGTTCATCAGGACATAAAAGACGATCAATGGGGTTTCCTGGATTGTAATAAAAATATAGTGATGCTGCTAGTCTGTACAAGCATGTGAAAATGTAAATTGTCACATACTGTGCCACCTGTTGCTAAAGACTGGCCCAGTCACCCTGTAACCCCCTCCATTTAAGGTTGGTGACAGGTTCCCCTTCTACCATAGAGTAGAATGGAAAATGACCCAGTTACCAAGCACCTCTTTCTTAGGAATATGATGGTCCAAGCAAATCTAGCATACAATTCTAATCGGTACTTTTCAATATATGTTGCACAGAGATGCATTACATGCTGAGTAACTTTGAAAATAAGTTGCCGTGTGTTGTATTGTATTGTGGGAGATGTAGCTGAACACCCTGACAGGTCGTATTGCTCAAATAATATTTTGACGGAAATCAGTACATCCCGAATTAATTTTTTTCTCTAACTCCTATCCATACCACTAGCCACAACCCTAAATTAGGTTGTTTATGATGTCTTAAGGATTAACATACCTTTCAGCATCGCTCCAGTCCTCACATCACTCCCACCTTAGAGTCACTTTGGATGCGATCACCAACATCACTTCCAGTTTCCCTAGGTAACCCCTGTTTCGAGGAATGCGGAAGTGATATTGGATCTGATATTGGACGTTGTGCATCACATCGGATGTCACTTCCAATTCCCAAAACTTAGAGTCAACTTAGGGAAACTAGAAGTAACATCAGACTGGAAGCGATGCTGCTGCTGGAGCGATGTGGGACCTAAAGTAATGCTGAAGGGTAAGTTAAAAGGGATGTATCGCTTCATCAGTTTGTCTGTTTTCTTGAAGCTTGACTCTCAGTTCCTGAAATCCAGGGGCGTTTCTTCCCCTCCCAGCTGGGTGTTTCTTAACTGAAGTAGGATGACATCATGCTCCCCCCATGCTCGCTCCCGAGTCAGTGTGCTCCCCCCACCCTCTCTGAGTCCACATGTCACTGTCCTCTCCCTATGCAGTCTTATTTTGTAAGAGCTGTTTACATATCACAGCCTTGCATTCAGTCTAGACAGTCTTCTATGAACTCAGAGCATTGATCTCTTCTCCTCTCATAGCTGGAGGTTTGTTACATTTGAATCCAGTCTTCTATGAACTCATCCAGAGTACAGGTCCGTCTCGGAGCATTAGGCACCGAGGCACAATTCTGCTGTTTTCTGATTGAAGAAGCAGCTGCAGTGTCAATGAGAAGCTACTAGCTGTACACAGTGAAATTGTTGCTGACCCCTTACTCGCAGGAGCATTAGGCACCGAGGCACAATTCTGCTGTTTTCTGATCATAGGAGCTCCTCAGTGTCACTGAGGAGCTCCTAGCTTTGCTCAGTGAAATGTTGCCGGACTCTTATTCTGAGTGAGAGAGGCAGGAATGCACGCTCCCGTGAATATGACCGGGGGCCAGACAAAATGTAAATTAGTAGATCCGTCAGCCAATGACATGAAAGGAGGAGGAATCTGAGCGGCACTGGGGAACAGTGTTTACAGAAAACAAAGATAAGGCAAAGTTGCTTGCTCTCACTGTCCCCTTATTCTGAAGACCATTTAATGAAATGATACAACCCCTTTAACCCACTTAAATCATGAAAAAATCTAACCAACTTATGGTCAATTTCTTGTTATTTTTGACAAATTTAATCCAGGCCTTCCTGAATCAAATTGCTTTGCTTCCGATTGAATTTAGTAAATCAATAGGCCAGCAGAATTATAGATGCAGCTCTGGATGTGAATGGAGTATAAAACAAAATATGTTGAGTATGACCAAATATAATATTTTGCCTTAAGCTGTAAAATTATATTCACACGTGATCTTAGAAATAAGGTGGGTTCATAGAACTATAGCTGCGGTATACTCACCTCTGCCGACTGGAAGCGCCTCTGCGTTACAGCACTGGTCGATTAACTGGTGGCAATGCTCCACTGTGGACTCTAACTGGGCTTTATCATATGACACACCCAGAAACCTCACCAGCTGCTCCACCATTGTGCCCAGGTCCTGGTAAGAGAGTCACCGAAATATATGTACATACGTTCTACAACAGGGTAACAGTATCATTAACAGTATTCTAAGCTACTTGGTGGGGGGTAACTTTGGCATTACAGTACTAATCGGATTCTAAGTCTAGACTGGATTGCTTATAGCACTGTTGTCACACCTTGAGTGCTGCTGTGATGCATCACCTACAGAATTATATATGTGCCATCTATGAGGTCTGGGAGAGAAGGGGAGCAGAAATTATGGGAAACTTTGAGTACTTATGGCGACATGTCCCAATATGCAAGCGCCGTTTTTTTGGTCTATTTTGACGCCATATTCTTGATGTAAAAGAACTGTCGCACACCAAAACTAGGTGCATTATACGCCGGGCACGACACATTGTAATGCACCTAAAAAGGCAATGATGCGCTATGCATTTAGGCGCATTACATACACTGGTAATGATATGTTATGCGCCTTTGTTATGCAATGTGCTGCGAGGAGTGCATTACATACACTATTAATGATACACAATGAATCCGCGATTTGCGTAATGCGCCTTTTTAGGCGCAATGCGCCTACAAAGGTGCATTAAGTTTACTATGCAAGGTATACCAGGCGCCAGATATTTGAAAGGCTCGTACTTTCAGGCGCCCTTCACACTGATTTAATGCGCCTGGAAACTGACGGGGCGACGCCAATTTTTCGGACATGTCGCCTTTAGTTTTGGACACATTTATTATTTGCTTTGGATACTTTTTGTGCCTTATCGAACAAGAGGGAGTGACTTGGCGTAAAAGATGTGTGACTTCATACAAGGGGTATGGCTTAAAGTCTGTCAAAATCCTAGTGTGGAATTTTTCGACAAAGAAAGCCAATCAATAGTTGGTATTAGAAGTGAGAAGCGCTAAGTTTATGATACAAATTAGGTGTATGCTTTGGATTCACTGATTTTTTTGTGCACATCTTGAAACACACAACAGGCATTTTATGGACTATTTTATACATCAAAATGTGCTTGAACAATGGTTTGCACCATTCAGGCACATGGGGCCACATGTATGAAAATGGTCTAGGTCTAAAACTCACTTTGTTGCCCATAGCAACCAATCAGGGCCCATAGCAACCAATCAGAGCGCCCCTCTCATTTTTCCAGAGCACTATACGAAATGAAAGGGGCACTCTGGTTGGTTGCTATGGGCAACAAAGTGAGTTTTAGTCCTAGACAGTTTTCATACATTTGGCCCATGATGCGGCCCATGATGCCCAAATATTCAGCACCATAGTTGTTTCAGAAAATAGTTAAAGGGGTTTTCTCACTACAAAGATTCACTTTCAACATTCAGGGATAGTTAAATGAAGACTTTTTCTAAATACACTGGTCAATAGTTTTTACTTTAGTCATGAGATAAGAGCGTTTTTTATGTGCTATGAAGTGCACACAGGCTTCTGTGGTTACCTGCATACCAGACGGATGCCTGTTATCTGATTAGCTGAGAGCAGGAACATCTGTTATTTGATTAGCTGAGAGCAGAGAGTGATGTCACCCCACTGATGTACTGAGATCAAAGCAAACTAATTATATCTAACAAGATTATCTTCCCTAAACAAAAGGTACATGTGCTGTGAGGACTGAAAAGCCTGGCTTTATCTGTAATCTTGTTAGACATAATCTTCTGCACTATTAAAGGCTCCCTAAAAGTTGAATATGATCACTGCTGTAGAACCACCCACAGTCTGTGGAGACAGAGTGAGTGTAAAACTGCTAAAACCCAGTAAAACAGTGTGGTGAGAAAACCCCTTTAATCCATGTTGTTGAAACAAGTCAAATAAGTGGAAGAATTCTGAGGCTGCCCCTTGGGTTTCTGTCGCGTTTTACACGGCATGTTTTCCTATAGGGGAGATTTGCCATGTGAACCCGGCCTGGGACTTGCCTAGTCTATGTATTAGACAGTATCCGTAAATGTGACCCAATCACTACTCATAAATGATTCATACATGGCTCATAGCTCAGCCCCACCTTGTGCATATCTTCATACTTCAGAAATAGTACGTTCGAGTCCAAGTGGTGATCCCAGAATTCTTGGACATGGTCGAACCATGAACCATAACCCACTAAAGAAAAGACAAAAATGGTTAATAAGGTCAAGGGTAACTGACATGTGACCAAGATGGGAAGAGGCCCATTAAATCAAAAACTGATCAGAATTGGAGCATGATACCTTCTGGAAGCAGAACCCTCTGTTCCCACACGCAGGCTGAAAATGTTGAAAAGTTGTGGCTGCCTATTGACCTTAGTGGGTTGACCTGTATTCAGATGTATGCAGCTCCTGTGACCCTAGCAAGGGCCAAATGCAAACTGCCCCTAGTGGTGACTACAGGTAGATGAAATTTTTATTAATATGTGCTAGTGCTAAACGAAGGACAGTGTCGCATGGGAGCCTTATTAAAGGGTTTGTCCAGTTTGTTAAAATTGTACATAGCTGTGGCTGTCATGGGGGAAAACAGAAAAAAAGTCATACTCACCTCTCAGTCCCCCACCATTGCTGCTCTGAAAACCCCCCGGTCTTCACTCTTCTTCACTTCCGGGCCTATCCCAACACCCAGTAGAGGCTCCTGCTTTATAGTGACTAAATTGTAAACAAGCTTCTCCTGTGTGTCAACATTGATAGTGTGGAGGAGCTAATCCTGAGATTCTTCAGAGCAGTAGTGCTGGAGGACTGAGAGGTGAGTATGACTTTTTTTTTATTTGCACTTTTTCTATATTTTTTCATTCTGTCCTAATATAACCATAATTTTAAAGGGGTTTTCATGCCTGGTTTGTCCTGTTTCAGCTTTCAGTGTGTTCAAAAGGGTCATGTATGAATTGTTTGAACTGCATAACATGTGACCCAGCAGACTTATAGGGGTTGTCTCACTACATTGATTCATGTTACCACAGTCCTGTTTTCTTGGTTTCACTTTAAATTCAGGGATGTGCTAACTGTCTTCTACTAGGCTGCAGTAGAAGCCAGGTCTGTAGCTATAGCGACCAGCAATGGCAGCCTATCAGGAGAGATCAAACAGGTCTGTAGCTATAGTGACCACAGGAGCTGATGCAGCCCATACAAGAGGGGAAATCTCAGAATAGGTAGGACACTGTTAATGGACACATATTGCAAAGTGACTTGTTTTTGCAAGATCTTTAACATAAAAAGCAATCCTTGTAGTGACACAACCCCTTTAACATCACCATGCCTTTCCCCACAGTGTGCTCGCTCTTAGCAAAGGTCTTTTTTTTTATTTAAAGAGCTGTGATTAGCTACAATGTAGCTGAGTGGTTAGCACTTCTCCCTTTCAGCATAAGGGTCCTAGGTTCAAATCCCTGCAGGAACCAAACATGAGGATTTTGCTCTCTTAGTGCACTATTTCACATACCTGATTGAGGTTTCTTTTTTCTTTTTTATTTGTTTTCACTGTTTGACTAATTATTATAGAGTACAGAAGACAAGAGTAGAATGACAGCACCTGAGGTTGAAAACTCGCTCAGCAGTGAGTGTATGTGATTACTTAGCAGGGAAGAGACTGACAGTAGCTGCCTGAAAGGAGAGTTGATGTCAGAGCATATACGGCCATACTGAGGAGCTCGCGTCGCTGGCCGTATCTTCTGGAGACCAGCTGTACATTATGAATCACTAAGGGAGCAGAATTTTTAAGAATGAAGAATGGTGAAAATGTTTATTATGTAATTTGCAAGCTTCACACATCATTTTTACTTCATGGCAAAACCCCTTTAGTAAACTAGTCAACTCATTTAAAGGGACACTGCCATCAAAGGATTATTTTTGTTAAAACCAATATTCCTAGAAACCTTTTTTTTTACATTTTTGGCACAATATTTTTTTATTTTGGAAGTCCTATGCAATTAAAAATTACATACAAAATATCGTCCTTGTCTTGTTGTGAGAGAAAACTTTTGTTTGGCACGGCAGACTATATGCACTTTACTTCAGCTGCTACTAGTGCATCTCCAAAAATTAGAATATCATTGAAAATTAAAGGGGTTCTCCAGGACTCCATCTTTTTGTTATAGGGCTCACAATTGTATTATATTAAACCTTGTAATTCATACTTTATTGCTGTAATGAGTCTATACAATATATGGGTTTCTCTGTTTGACTTACATTATTGATATCAATTATCTTTTCAGTGATATTCTAATTTTTGAGATGCACTAGTACTTATCTCTAGATAGTCACATTACAAATAGTAGGTAATGACATAAAGGTTGCTCTATTGTTCTCTCCACAAGGATAGATAAGATTAGACCAGATGATTTCTAATACATGAAAAGAAAATAGGTAATCTTTTCCTGCACTTGGGTGGTGGGGGAGGAGGGGGTCTTCAGACTTATCAAGTTATTGCTGATAATATTTACACTTCTCAGACCAAAGCTGACCATAAAGAAAGAACATCAAGCAACCCTCTCACTGCTGTGCTATCAGAGCTCGCAGGAGGGATGTGCGAGAGCGTAATGTATATTGGGGAACTTTAAAAAAAAACCAATTAAAAAAATCCATATAATAGTCACATATTGCTTGTGAATATGTATAAAGAAAAAAAATTGATGGTAGTGTCCATTTAATTAGATTTAGCAAAAACATAGACTGGTGTCTAAAATCAAGTTCCCCAAGGTCATAATAAATTTCCAAAGACATTGCAGCAGTTTCGCTGGTTGTTAAACACTGCAGCATTACAAAAGTCCATAAAAGTAAAAAAAACGTTGTACTCACACTTGTCATTCATGAATCTCCTGCAGAATTCCTGGAAAGTTCCTCTGTAGCTCATTGTCCTCAGAGAGCGGTGGAACTGGTAATAAGATACGACAAGGTCTTTAGGATTACGAGCCATATAGATAACCTGTAAGAAAATGATAGGAGCCTGGATCATAAACATTGGGAGACTAATGACCATTGACATCTTAGAGGCCA
This sequence comes from Phyllomedusa bahiana, assembly GCA_025379985.1. Classification (NCBI taxonomy): domain Eukaryota; kingdom Metazoa; phylum Chordata; class Amphibia; order Anura; family Hylidae; genus Phyllomedusa; species Phyllomedusa bahiana. The sequence continues at coordinate 2,081 of JAODAL010061346.1, read as the reverse complement.
TGAAAAACCCTCCCAAGAATATAAAATAATACATTGTTAGATGGGGCCTATGGCAATAAGCTGATCAAGATATTTTCCTAGTAATCGGCTGTAGACTGGAAACCTGGCAGTAAGGGAGACGTGTATGATCGGGTTTTCCACCCTTTTCTGGAGTAAAATGCGCCTAAGTGAGCAGCTACGATGTCTAATGTGCCTAAAGAATGTGTGCGCATTGTTCATAAGACTCAACACATTAATGCGCCTGACATGAGGGGGCGTTCTGGGGGTGTCACACCACACTCGTAATATTAGGCCATGTTCACACGGCATAAAATGGGCCGTATTTCAGTCTGTAATTACGCGCCGGAGTGCGCTAATTACGGGCTGAAAACGGGCCATTCATTACGGTAATCCACAGTTCTCATAGAGAACTATGGATTACGTCTCCTCTCCCTGCTCGGCGAATACGCCGCGGGGGGAGATAAGTGACATGTGAATTACCAGCGGCGTATACGCACCGCTAATAATGCAAGTCAATGGGCTGGCGAAGTGCTGGCCCCCCGCTCACTCCCCCGCTCCCGCCCCGCCCACACGGCGTAATTGCGGGGCGTAGTTACGTCCCGCAGTTAAGCCGTGTGAACATAGCCTTAGACACATATATGAATGTGGTTTGGCAAAACCAGGCGCATTACTGCTCGGACAGACAGACCTATCTTAATGTTCTCTGCCTGAGCCTGAGGAGTCAAAGCGGAGCTAGATTTGCCATTAGGGCAAAAAATGTCCAACATTTCTCAACTTCCACCAGTACAATAATAAAAAGTAATTTCTGATAACTATCAAACTATATAAAAATTTAATTATTTAAATTTAAAAAAGTTATAATATAAAATTAATATAAAAATATCTAATATCCCAAAAATATAAAAAATATCTCGTATAAAATGTCCTTAAAATTAATAGATTCTAAAACTAATTTTATATTAAATAACCCACTGATGATGATGTTCAGATTTTAAAATTTTTACTACATTAAATATGAAATTTATTTTTTGCTACTCTCACCCTTTATTCTACATACAGCAAGAGCCAGCACAGCACAGGTATTGCTGGGACCTGTGGTCCTCCAAGCAGGATCAGTCCCATAGTTTCTAGTCACTGACATGCTATTCTAATGACTTTTCTTTTATTTCCAGCCTATCTATAGCCTTTATACATGTTTGGTGCATTACTAATGCGCCTAAGTTCCATAATGCTCCAAACACACAGGCGAGGCGCGGAGAACTTTAGACACCATTTATGAACGCATAAAAACCACTTTCATACATTCAGGTGCATTAGACACTGAAAAATAGATGCGAAAATGAACTTCGGCGCATTCGATTCATACATGTCTCCCTAAGTATTTAATTTCCCTGCAGCGCCACCACAGGAGAAATTGAGCATTACATTGTGCCTATTCATATCACTGAGTTGTCTGTGTCATGCAGGACAGGACAGATCCTCCAGAGAGAGAGACGCTCTTTGTAATCACTAAAAAACTCAAGAGGAGCCCCTTGTATTAACTCAGAATCCCCTAACTACCTTTTATACCTTTAAAGAAGTTGTCCCATTTCAGACATTGATGGAATATCACTAGGATATGTCATCAATGTCAGATGGGTGCGGGTCCCCGAAACCTCTTCGTTTTAAAAGGAGAGGTGGTCAGGACTCTCCCATTAAAATCAATGGGAGTTCTGAGAGAAAACAGGTGACATTCTCCAAATAGGTGCGGGTCCAGGGCAACTGCACCTATCAGACATTGATAAGTGCAGGTCCGCTTGGCTGTACTCGGACCTCCTATGGATTTTGTTTAAAGAGTTCCGAACCCCTTTTTGATTAAAATGGAGAGGTTTCAGGGCTGGTTCCCGAGATAGGTAAGGCCTCCAAAGGTGGGATCCATACCAAACTGATATTAACAGCATATGTTAGTGATACAGGACAGCCCCTTTAAATCTGAATGATGTACATATATATATATATTATAGGAGCTATGATATCACTGTGGGAGTCAGGCTGTGACTGACAGCTGGGCTCCCATTGTAATGACCAGGATTGAAGCTCTT
>JAODAL010061345.1:0-20374 GCA_025379985.1 Phyllomedusa bahiana | reverse complement strand
CCCCGGGAGGTGACTGGGCTAATCCAACCCTTATGGAAAAATCGGTGTCAGGAAGAACGTGAAAGAAGCAACAAATATCTGAGGATGTGCATTTTATTTCTGCTGCGTATTACACACCATGTGAACCCAGTCTTAAAGGGAACCTGTCACATAGGTGATGCCCCCCTTGCTGAGGGCAGCACAAGTTAGTGACAGACCTGCTGTTTCCAGCGCTGTGTCCCTTATTCTGTAAGGTGCAGTAGTATTTAATGCCAAAATCTGCAGTTTTCAGCCAATAAAGAGTCCATCTTCTTCATGAAAAGAGTCAATTTAATTCATGACCCGCCCACCTGAGGCTAGCCCCGCCCACCATACACCTGATTAACCTATTACTTTGAATAGGTAGAAACACGTGAATAACTGTCAGGTGGGCGGGGCTACCCTTCTGTGGGCGGGAGTAACACCTGCTCATGAATAAGCTGGACTCATTTCTGGCTGATAACTGCAGATTTGAGCATTAAATACTCTGAAACTATAGCATCTTACAGAATAAGGGACACAGCACTGGAAACAGCATGTCTGTCACTAGCTTGTGCTGCCCTCAGCAAGGGGGGCCTAACCTATGTGACAGGTTCTCTTTAATCAGTGGACTGATATACATTACTGTCTCCCCCCAAAATCCGAACTGTCCACTACTATAGGACTGCCCCCAAAATGACCATTTTACATGGTGTTCTTCTGCAATGCCACCTCCTTCCCTCCCATGATTCAGCTCAGTTATCCTTTAGGAAACATTCACACAGTCGATTCTGGAACAGATTTTATGCTAAATTGGCATTAGAATCAGCGTCCAAATCTGACTACAATCCGTCTCACATTGTTTACAATGGAAAATCTGCGTCGCTGTGCACATGACGCTGACATTTCCATTCCTCACCTCACATTACAGTATATTGGAGGCTGAAAGTCTGCCTCTGAAAATCAGTGTCAAGTTCATGTCCAAAATCTGCCTGTACTGGTGTAGATTTTAGGCATGGATTCCACACTGAAACTTTGAGCACCTAGCTGTAAATAACACTATGCCCATTCACCAACAGGAAGCAAAGATCTTAAAATTTAAGGGGTTATACCACAAAAGCATTTCATCCCTGCTTCATCCTGCTTCAACTTTCAATGTTTAAAAGGTTGTGTGATTTGTTTGAACTGCTTATCATGTGACCCAGCAGGCTGTTCCCACAGTGTGCTCACTATAGTCAAACAAAGGTCTGTTTATGTAAAGAGCAGTGAGTGGCTACAATGTAGCTGAGTGGTTAGCACTTCTGCCTTCAGCATAGGGGTCCTAGGTTCACCAAATGTAGATAGTGGGTGAACACTGTTTAGGCTACTCACAGGTTAAGATAACGTATAATGGGTGTTGGACGAGGTTCCCGTTACCCACAGGTGTGATGCTGAAGAAATGGTCACATTTTCAAAGAGAGCAATGGTGGTTGGTGCACTATTTTGTTTTCAACCATGTACATCGTAACATGGTGGACAGCAACAAATAAGGGCGAGTGTCCAAAATGCGTTTACTTGAAACTTTTAGTGTCGGGTCAGTTGTTATCCTTTAAAATATGGAATAAAAGAAAGTTTTATTTAACGAAGATACGTCTTCTTGGTGCTGGAATAATCCAGGTATTGCAAGGTATTCGAATAGCTCTGCGGGTCTTCAGAATTTATTCCATGCACCGACCTCCAGAGGAGAAAAAATCCTAAGCAGGCGAGCAGGGAAAAAATGTGTGTGTATGTATATATATATATATTCAAACAAAGGTCTGTTTATGTAAAGAGCTGTCGGTGTAACGGATATGGTACTGGATCCTCTGAACCACCACAAGCGATGGCGTAAGCCACGCCAGGGAGCGGAGTCTAAGTAGCTCCGGTTTTCACCAGAGCCCGCCGCAAAGCAGGATGGACTTGCTGCGGCGGATTACTACCAGATGCCTACCCCTGACGTGACTTGCTTGCGGTGGCAGCCGAGGTGTTGCGCGGTACAGAATCGTGAAGCAGGCTCATAGTCGGGGACAGGCAGAAGGTCAGGAAAGGTGGCTATGGTTCGTGGTCAAGGGACGGAGGCAGAAGGTACGGTACACGGTAATCAGAACAAGATACTCTGGAACGCTTCCTCTCTAGGCACAGGGCACCATCGATTCGGCAATGTGCTAAGGAAGGGGCAGAGCTTAAATAGGGTCGGCACCTGGTGAGACCAATCACCTGCGTGCTGTCCCTTTAAATTGTCCTGTAGTGCCGCGCGCCGGGACAGAAACAGGAGCGTGGCGAGGTAAGTGGGACACAGCGCTGCCGGGGTGTCCGCAGCCCGAGCGCCGGGCTCTGGCACCGGCCGCAGCAGGAGATGCTGCGGCGTTGCGGGTGTGCCTGCGACCCCCGTACCAGTCGGTAGCTACAATATAGCTGAGAGGTTAGCACTTCTGTCTTTCAGCATAAGGGTCCTAGATTCACATCGCTGCAGGAACCAAAAGTAGATTTTTATTAGTTTTTTTCTCAATGCAGATGCCTGATTGAGGTTTCTTTTTATTATTTGCATGTTTGACAATTGCTAAAGATACAGAGCGGAGTATAATGACAGACCTGGGGTTGACACTCGTCAGCATGATGTGTGTGATTACTAAAGAGTACAGAGGACGGGAGTAGAATGACAGCACCTGGGGTTGAACACTCGCTCAGCAGTGAGTGTGTGTGATTACTAAGAAGTACAGAGGACGGGAGTAGAATGACAGCACCTGGGGTTGAACACTCGCTCAGCAGTGAGTATGAGTGATTACTAAGCAGGGAAGAGACTGACAGTAGCTGCCTCAGAGGAGAGGTGATGTCTGAGCATGTGCGGCCAGGACTGAGAAGCTCTTGCCACTGGTCGTATCCTCTGGAAACCAGCTATATGCTATGGATCATTAAGGGAGCAGCTAAAACAAAAATGGTAGAACATTTTTAATAATGATGAATGGTGAAAATGTTTATTATTGAATTTGCAAGCTTCCCACGTCAATTTTACTTCATGGTAAAACCCCTTTAAGAATTGATAATGCTTCACTGTGAAACGGACTGGTCCCAGCCTTCGATATTGGGAAAGATGTGACGACCTTTAGTAATGACTATGAGGGATGATAATATAAATAATTGAGGCAATGACCAGGAAGGGACGATCTATAATCAGTTAATGGACTGGGGTACAGATTTCCTACAGACATTCCGACAATTACCTCCGCAGCCACAGGTGAGCAGCAGAGGCGCGCGCCGCGGCCGTTACCTCAGGGCTGGCGGGAACCCGCTCTGCCGTCTGCGGCCGGGATACAGCGCGGGGGCGCGCACAGCCCGGGGACGCGCAGGAGCAGAGACCGACCACTGCTCACGACGGAGCGGGGAAAAGCTCGTCTGTGGGCAATGGCGGCGGGGGCGCGCTGCGCGGTCGCGTCTCTCGGAGTGAGAGTGTGAAGGGAGCTGAGAGAAGCGGCAGCCGGAGCTGTGGAAGGAGCTTACAAATATTACATAAAGAGGCAGAGCACCCCCAGAATATTGGAGCAGCGCCCCAGGACTGGAGCCCGGCAGCACCTGCACTGGGTAAGTGCCCCTTCATCTATGATAATCCACCTTGTGTCATAGAAGAGCCGCTGCCAGCAGCCGGGTGGCATCCGCTCCTGCTCCACAAGATGTACCCACCGAGGGAGCAGCATCTGCTGAACGAGACCCCTCACCGGTCAGAGCCTGCTCCACAGGGTGCATGCCCCCCAATGCCAGCCCAGTGCGCCCAGTACACTGCAAGACTAGTGACTCCCAATCCAGCTCCTCCAATACCTCTGCCTGTAGTGCCCGTATCATACCAGTGCCCCCAGTACACTGCAAGACTAGTGACTCCCAATCCAGCTCCTCCAATACCTCTGCCTGTAGTGCCCGTATCATACCAGTGCCCCCAGTACACTGCAAGACTAGTGACTCCCAATCCAGCTCCTCCGATATTCCTGCCTGTAGTGCCAAGCTTGTGCCCGTATCATACCAGTGCCCCCAGTACACTGCGAGACTAGTGACTCCCAATCCAGCTCCTCCAATACCTCTGCCTGTAGTGCCAAGCTTGTGCCCGTATCATACCAGTGCCCCCAGTACACTGCGAGACTAACCCAGTGACTCCCAATCCAGCTCCTCCAATTCCTCTGCCTGTAGTGCCCGTATCATACCAGTGCCCCCAGTACACTGCGAGACTAGTGACTCCCAATCCAGCTCCTCCAATAGCTCTGCCTGTAGTGCCCGTATCATACCAGTGCCCCCAGTACACTGCAAGACTAACCCAGTGACTCCCAATCCAGCTCCTCCAATACCTCTGCCTGTAGTGCCCGTATCATACCAGTGCCCCCAGTACACTGCAAGACTAACCCAGCTCCTCCAATACCACTGCCTGTAGTGCCAAGCTTGTGCGCGTATCATACCAGTGCCTCTATTTTATCAGAGCCCACAGTAATACCAGCCGCCTTCATAACTAGGCTGTGCCCCAATAAACCCCCAGCTTTAATGCAGTTCCTTTTACTAATACCAAGTGCTCCCCAGCAATGTCCAGTGTCCCAATATGACTGAGCGCTCCCATCTATTGCCCCAATAGGACTGAGCGCTCCCATCTATTGCCCCAATAGGACTGAGCGCTCCCATCTATTGCCCCAATAGGACTGAGCGCTCCCATCTATTGCCCCAATAGGACTGAGCGCTCCCATCTATTGCCCCAATAGGACTGAGCGCTCCCATCTATTGCCCCCATAGGACTGAGCGCCCCCCATCTATTGCCCCAATAGGACTGAGCGCTCCCATCTATTGCCCAATAGGACTGAGCGCTCCCATCTATTGCCCCATTAGGACTGAGCGCTCCATCTTTTGGGCCCCAATAGACTGAGCGCTCCCATCTATTGCCCCAATAGGACTGACCCGCTCCCATCTATTGCCCCAATAGGACTGAAGCGTCCCTTTCAAATTGCCCCATTTGGACTGAGCGCTCCCATCTATTGCCCCATTTGGACTGAGCGCTCCCATCTATTGCCCCATTTGGACTGAGCGCTCCCATCTATTGCCCCATTAGGACGAGCGCCCCCATCTATTCCCCCCAATAGGACGGAGCGCTCCCATCTATTGCCCCAATGGGAAAGGGGGCGCCCCAAATCTATTGCCCCAATAGGACTGACGCCTCCCATCTATTGCCCCTTTAGGACTTGACGCCCCCATCTATTGCCCCAATGGGACGAGCGCCCCATCTATTGCCCCAATGGGGACTGAGCGCCCCATCTATTCCCCAATGGGCTGAGGCTCCCATCTATTGCCCCAATGGACTGAGCGCTCCCTCTATTGCCCCAATGGGACTGAGCGCCCCCCATCTTGCCCAATAGGACTAGCGTCCCAATCTATTGCCCCAATGGGACTGACGCTCCCATCTATTGCCCCAATAGACTGAGCGCCCCCCTCTATTCCCCAATAGGATTTTGAGGCTCCCATCTATTGCCCCAATAGGACGACCCCGCCCCATCATTGCCCCAATGGGGATGAGCGCCCCCCATCAAATTTGCCCCAATAGGACTGAGCCCCCCATCTATTCCCCAAGACTGAGCGCCCCACTATTGCCCCAAATGGGACTGGCCCCCCATCTATTGCCCAAATAGACTAGGCTCCCATCATTGCCCCAATGGACTGAGCGTCCCATTATTGCCCCAATAGGACGAGCCTCCCATCATTGCCCCTTTGGACTGACGCCCCCATCATTCCCCCCCCTTTGGACTGAGGCTCCCATCTATTCCCCCTTTTTGGGGACGAGCCATCCCATTATTGCCCCATTTGGATGAGCGTCCCACTTTTGCCCCATTTGGATGAGCGCCCCCATCTTTTTGCCCCCATTTGGGGACTGAGCGCTTTCCCATCTATTGCCCCTTTGGACTGAGCGCTTCCCCATCTATTCCCCTTTTTGGAAGAGCGCCCCCATCTATTGCCCCTTTTTGGACTGACCCCCCCCTTATTGCCCCTTTTGGGACGAGCGCCCCCTCTATTCCCCCCCAATAGATGACGCCCCCATCTATTGCCCCTTTGGGGACTGAGGCCCCCCCGATTCCCCCATTGGGACGAGCGCCCCCCCTCGTTCCCCCATTAGGACTGAGCCCCCCCCCCTCGATTCCCCCATTGGGAAAAGAGGCCCCCCTCGTTGCCCCCCAATATGCCCCCCTCAAAAAAGGCTTTGTGCGGGGTGTGTTCCGATAGACAGATGCCTCCTAAATATAGCCCCCTTATAATTGCTATAGCTGGGTACCATCAAATCCCCAAACACACCCGGGCCCCCCCTGCTCTCTTCCCTTCCTCCTACCCAGCTAATTTTTTTTTCATCCAATTTAAGCCGCTAAACCCAAAACGCACATGTAGCTGCGGGCTGAAAATTACCAACCCGGTTTGGGCCCATTACTTCTATCGCCCCCCGTCTCCCAACCCCAATCTTAGTATTCCCCCCCACAGATCCAGTCAGCCGGGCACTTCCTTTTTTCCCCCACGGGTGATGGCCAGCATCCCTCTTTTTTGCAAGAACCCCATTCGCTTGTTAAACCCGAGCCCAGCACCCACATGCCCATTTCCGTCCCCCGAAGATCTGTAGCGCCCGTTAAAACGGACAATTAAAATGCTGCCCCTTTCCTGTAATCCCTTATACATATTTTGATGCCCCCCAGTGTTATTACAAAAGTCGTGCAACCCTTTTTTTTGTAATGTGCAATTTTTCAGCTTCGCTCATTCCTGTAATGGTTGCGTACCCTTTCCCATTTCCCGGGCCATCCATGGGTTTAAAACTTCCCCCAGTATAGGCATACATTGCCAATCCTAGGAACGGGGTTTTTTTTTTTTTTTTTTGCATTCTCCTCATATAACCCTACAGCGCACTTTTATCAATTTTTTTCCCAGGTTGCAATTGTTTTAAAAAAAATTCCCATCCTCCCTTCCTAAAACCCGTTTTTGGGTTTCCTTTTAAAAAAGGAATGACCCTCTTAAATGCACACGTCCCCTATGGATAAGGTTTCAGCCCGTATTTGCTGTAGTACATCTATCCTCTAGGTATATTATCCTGGCAGTGTGTAATTTCTTTTGTTCTGGATTATTTGTTTGTTAACCTCCCCCCCGCCCCCCCCCCCCTCCCCCAACCCCACCCGTCCACCCCCATTGTTTGTCCGATCAATAGCCTCTTTAAATTGCAATGATTTGTTTTTAAAAAGGGTTATTAAGTCCGACTGTTGGGCTTTAGGGCACCCTTTTGGGTTGGAGGTTTTCGTCTTGATGTGGGGGTTGGGAGGGGGTTTTTGGCCTTTGTGGGGGAGAAATTGGTGATGAAGGGGAATCCCCCCCTTTGTAAAAGGGGGGAAAGGAGAGGGCCCTTTTGTTTTTTGAAAAGTTTGAGGTTAGGGAAACCCTTTCCCCTTTGGGGGAAAGGGGCATATGGTGGCTATTGCTGAAAAACCCCGGTGAAAAGAAGAGTGCAATTTTTTGGGCGGCGCCCAAAGTTTTTATTTTTTGTTTGGCTGTGGGAAAATAATTTTTAAGTTGTTTGTGAGATCACAACTTTTTTGTCCGGTTTTTAAAACCATGTCCCCGGATCTGATGGTCCCCAAAAATTGTGGGGGAATGGGGAAACCCCCTTCCCCTAAAGGCTTTAGGGAGTTTGGGGGCCCCAAAATTGTTTTACAGCCCCAAAGGTTTAAACCAATTGAGCTGGCCTGGGGTTTTTTGGGCCCTCCTAGGGATTTGGTTTTTGGGGGGAACCCAAAGGGAATTTTGGAGCCCCCCTTACTCTTTTCTACAAACTATTGTCATAAACCTTTGGCACATTTTCCCAAAATGGGGTTTAAAATTGTGGACCCTCCACAAAAGGTTTTTGGATTTTTGGGGCTCACTTTTGTGTGCAATTTTTTAATAGGGGGAAATGGGGTCCCGGGGGCCCTCCTGGGGAGATTTGATTTTTTGGGGGGTCTCCCTAGGGGAAATTATTATTTTTTGGAGCCCGCCTACGGGTTTTCCGAAAAAATACGGTCAGGGACCCTTGCCTCTTGTTTTTGCATAGGTTTGAAAAAATGTGGGACAAGGGGGAAAGCCTCCACAAAAAGGCTTTAGGGATGATTGGGGCAAATTTTGTCCCAATTGTAGCTAAAAAAGGCTAAAATGGGGTGCCTGGGGCCCCTTAGAGGAGTTTATTTTTTAAAAGGGACCTAGTGCAAAAGGGGGTCAAACTGGGACCTCCAGCTTTTGGGAAAATTTAAAATTCCCCCTCATGCATTTGTATAATCTATAACAGTGGGGATGATGGAAGTTGTAGTTTTCCAACCGCTGGAGGGGCCGCAGTTTTTAACCCCGTGCCCCAGTGGAATTGATTCTTGGAAGGGCCCCCTTACAGCCCACAGAACATATTGCTCATGACCCTTGCCCCTCCTGAAAATTTATCTTCTTTTCCCTGGAAAATTCCCCCAGGGTTCCCGGAGGTTCTTTCTGCTCCCCTTTTCCTGTTGCTGGGAAAATTTAATACTCCCCTAGGGGCAAATGGCTCAAGGAAAGATGTCACTGTCAACGGGAAAAAACCCAAATCGCCCAATCGCCATAAAGAAATTTGTCCTGTTTGTGACGTGGATCCCCTTTCCTGGAGTTGCGCCCAAAGCTTACAAAGCAAATTTGGGAAAATCCCATGATATCATGTGTTGCGCCCCCCCCACCCTGAGTTGCCCCCCGTTGTTTTTTGTGGCTTATATCAATTTTGCTCTAAAATTCGGGCACTGAGTGCTGCCTTCGGTAGAATTGGCGATGGTTTTATTAAAAAGGATTTTTTTATGTTTAAAAGTAAGTCGGATCGTTTTTTTCCTGCCTTTTCCAAGGGCGAAAGGGTTCAAGGATGACTCGAGGTGGAGTTTCCATGCAAAAAAAGTTTTAAATACTTCTATCCGTGAAAGGATGGGGGTCTGGTGGGAGATACCAATCTTTCTAACCGGTCATTCCTTCTCTCAGTTCCCCAGTGGTGGGAAAACGAAAAATAGATGGGGTTTCGGGGCCCCCTGTGCATTTGGCTTTCATTAAAGATGAGGTTTCATTGTACGTTCTTACCCCAAGTTCAAAGTGTTAGTGTAGACTTTTTCTGCAATATAAAGAGGTTGGGAGTGGGGGGGAGAGCGTGTCCTAAAGGCAAGCGCTGTTAACCCTTTGTGGTATTCATCGCACAAGTTTTTTTTTCCTTGAAGGTTTTTTAAAGCCGGCCCGGATGGAATGTCGATTTCCCCAGTGCTCAGTGTATTTTTTCCTCGTTTGGGTCCGGGCTGCTTTGTGGTCTGCCATTTTAGATGGTGCAGGGCTTTTGCCGAACAGGGAACCCAGCAGGTGCAGGCAAGTCACCATCGCGTTGAATTCGGGGTGCAAAAAGATATTTGTTGCTCGAACGCTCTTTGGAGCTTTGGGGTATTTCTCCCCTTCTGTCAAGAACGTTTTGTCAAGGCTGGAGTCGTTGTGGGCATTAGTACAAGCGTCCCAAAAATGTTTAAGCGTTAAAACGGTGTATTTTTAAACTTTCAACGAACATTCATTAAAGTGATGCGAGCCCGGAGATGCCGAGCGTATTCGACCGGGTAAATATTGTGTACATGCTTAAAAGCAGCCATGAAAATAAATTTGGGTTCAAGAATAAGCTGTTGATCTGACAGGGAAAGGGAAAAACAACATGATTTTATCTGAATTGCAGTGTAATGTCTTGTACGGGGGGGTCAATGATCTGCGTTTTTATGTGCTGATCGAGGAATTTTAATAATCAGCCCTTTTTTGATTTTTCCCTTTGAAAGGTTACCGGCGCGCAGCCGTTACAGGTTATGATGGGGGCTTGGAATTTGAGTTTTACAAAGCAGTTTTTTTCCCTAAAGTAAAAAGAATTTTTTTTTTTTTTTTTTTTACAAAATGGTGTGTGAGGTTTCTTCCATATATACTTTGGCTCCCCGTGGATTTACACTTTGTGTGTGCATCTCTCAGGTTCAGATGGGATTAGCCTAATTTATTGGTCCTTTTTTATGATGAAAAATTTGAGTGGAAACTGTCGTAGGGCTGGGTTCACATGCCAGTTTTTTGGTTATACTTTCATTTGTATATGAAAAGTGAAAACCAGGGGTGGTACCTAAATAAAGGGAAAATATTGGGGGGCCGTTAGCCGCTGAAATAATTTTTCAATTTTCCCCCCGGGTATTCCGGGGGCGGGAGACGTTTTAAGCAAGTTTTATGGAAGGATTTACCTAGTTCGGGACGGATTCGGCCTTTGGGCACTCCGGGTAATTACGGACTGAAATTACGTCCCAAAAACCGTTGGAAAAAAGCCTACAATGAGCAGTTTTTTACCTTGAGGGCTGTCGGTCATCTTTTGGATCCCTTCCAAGAATTTTAAAATGTCAATTTGGTCCGAAAGATGGGCAGGAGACTTAAAGTATGGGTGCGATCCTGTGAATCCAAACAGGCAGCTGCATGTTGGATCCCCATGACGAACGTTTTTGGATACAATTTTCGGATCCAACACGGACCCGAAATTGATCACAAAACGCTGTGTGAACTGCCTTAAAAAAAACATTTTTAGGCCTCGTTCACACGGCTTATTTTCGCGGATTGGCGCCCTACCCGCGCCGGATTTGCGCTGCGTCGGCGCCCAATCGGGAAAATAATACGGTAATCCCCCTGCTCTCAAGAGAACAGTGGATTCCCTCGCTCCTTTTCCCCCTCGGCGAATCCCCCCGGGGGTGGAGAAAAAATGACAGCCTTATTGCTGCGGACGGCCGTAGATAATGCTTTTTTCTATGGGGCCGGCGGGCGTCCCCCCGCGTCCCCCCTTATTTTCGCCCAATTTTGGGGCGCAAACGGCTGGAAATCCCGGCGTGAAAAAAGGGGTTTGAACGGGGCCTTAACCAGCCTTGATGTCAGCCTGAGGGGATTCACGGGGGCACTACCTGTATCCACATGAAATCCGACATGTGAACAGGGCCAAACTTTTTTGTTTTAAACCAAACAAAATCCTTTTTTGACCCAAAATGGAAGTGTGATTTGTCATATAAAAAAATCCCAAAAATCCCCTTGGCTTTGTTGTCAACAAAATCTGAATGTAAAAAAAAAAAACTAAGACTGTTCACATTTGTGTTTTCCATTTTTTAAATTTTTTACAATGGGTCTGTCAGGTTCCTGGTTACTTGAGCTGCAATGTTCTTTTGGTCAAAATTGGAGACCCTAATTTTTTTTTTTTTAAATCAATTTTTTTTGCTACTAGTACTGACGGTTTGAAAAGGGCCCAAACATCGGGGGGCCCAGGGTTGATCTGACAAGGAAAAGGATATAAGATGGCGAAATGGTGTCTTCTAATTTTTAGTAATGTCGCCTGAGTGGAGCTATTCACTATAAAAATAAATAATTTGCTGCCTTAAATTTTTATAATTGTATATAGTGGCTGTGTGATGTATCATATCATCCCATTTTTTGATTGGAGTAAACCCCTTTGAGTAAATTTCTGGGGAAAATTTTTATTTTTTTTTTTGTCCAAATCGTACTTTGTTTTCACGGTTTTTTTTTTAAAAATTTTTGGTAAAACTAATCTAGAATTTTCATTGGGCTGTTTTACTTGTGCTACTGGTTTACATTTTTTTTGGCTGGGAAAATATGTTCTTGAAATAACCCTATGTTTTGTTATGTATACCTTTTGGGATTATTCAATTGCCTACATTATCCCAAAAGGGTTTGTTAAAAAAAATTTTTTTATAGTGGGATGTGTGTTGTGTTTGAATGCTGGACCAGTATGTATGAAAGCGCTCCCAAACTGAACTTTCTTATACAGGTCATGGAAAAAGTATGCTGACATAAATTTGCTGGTGGATGGAAAAAGGATACCCCTACCCTAAGGTTCTAAGACCCTTCTATGTATGGCAGCGGATCCCTTTGGGCTTTATGCTGAATTATTGCCAAACATAGGACAATTTATCAGCGCTTTGAAAATTTGGCACTTTTGACCCAAACAATAAAGGGGACTGCTTTACACCAAATTTTTTTTTTTTTTTTTTCCTTTTTAAGATGTTTGTAGACACTTCGGGCCCCTTGCCCAACAAAAGGAGTGTGGTGGTAAAGGGGATGACTTCCATGGAAGGGACATGGTCAGCATGAATGTGTGCACAAAAAATTTTGGGTGCGTTGAGGTAAAAAGTAACCCAATGTATAGAAGGTGTAAAGCAAAGACTTCAAACCTGCGTCAGATTTATCACACTGTCTAGTCTAACTTTATATATCTAATGTTTTGTTTGTCTTGAATAAATATGCCCCACTTTCCTTAGCGAAAAGAAAAAGTGTGTATACTGGGCACATTTAGAAAAACCTATAGTGAAGAGTGAAGAAATCAGGCGATACCTTTTAGAGGTAACTAAATTTTATTTGATAGTGAGCTTTGGAAAGGGGATAGCTCTCTTCTTCAGACATGGTTTATACAAAAAACTGAAAAATACAGACTTTTTTTACACAAAAGACATGGATCTTCTAGGTTTTTTGAATTCTTTTTTTTTTTTTTATTGTTTTTATTGAACAATTCCTTGACATAACATCAAACATGGGAACTGTATAAGACTAAAGGTTCCTATTCAAAACCCATGAACATTGTAATATAGGTATGACTAAGGCAGTGTCGTTTTTAATATTAACCCCCAAAAATTTAAACAAAATAAACTTACACGTTTTTGATCTTCAGAAATCGTAATCTCTAATTTAACTGGTTAAACAGTAGAAAAACCAAAAACCAATTAATTCCAAAAGCGTTCTTTTTCCTCCTCCCCGTGATGTAAGCTCAGGTGTGTTCTCCCCCCCCCGCCGTCATAATCCAGGGGGTGGTGGCCCAACAGGCCACCCGTTTTCACCCCAGTGTCCTTGTCCACGTGCCCCCATGGGTTACTATTATCCTTTAAAACCCCACAAAGGGATTTTTTTCTGCTGGCAGATAAATTGGGTCCTCCGCAAGTTGTCTCTCTGACCCCTGAATTGACGAAAACAGCGTTGTTTTATCCTGTCTGCGGGGTGTGGTTATGTATCTTCCCAAAAGCTCAAAAAACTTTTTCCCCCTTTTTTTCCTTTTTTGCAACGTGGCTTAAACCCCATTCCTGGCATCAAAAAATTTTTTTTTCTTCTAAAATAGCTCCAAAGGGGGCCCCGGGGTTGGACCCAAACCCTGCAAAATAGCTTTGCGCATGCGCGCCACGATGTCCCCATTCGCTTTACCCGCTTAGATTTTTACCGTGCCTTTCCTGTCGCATCCCCCCAAATAGTCCCCAAGAAGCATTTGGACACACGGCGGTTCAAAAGATTGATTAATGATTTTGATATTGGTTTTCCAGAATTCCTTTTAAAAGCGGACTCCCATAGACAGTGGTAGGTCAGCCGCTGGGGCCCCACACTTAAAAACAATTACCGGTTTTGGGAACCTGCCCTACGGGCCCCTTTGATTGGTGTAAGGTAGGCATTGTGTGTCACCTTCAAAAAAATTCCTATATCTTGCCATGGGCAGAAAATTTATTGCGTCAGCGATTCCCTCCAAAACACAGGTGTGGAAAAATCATCTCTCGGTTTTCCCATTTAGCCAAACTGAAGTTGATTTGTATTCAAGATCTCAAGGAGGTATTTATAAACAGACAACTGTGCCTTTCAGTGGGGGGTTTTAAAAGGGGATGCCTCAAATTTTGTGTCCCCAATCTTGGGTAAAAATTCGCTTCACCTGAGAATAATGGTTGTTGTAAATAGTTAAAAAAGGATTGGAGGGGGAATAAGGCTTTGCACTCGAAGGATTGCAGCTGTTAGTGTTGGGAGTACAAAATGTTTTTATTTTGATGCAATCCCAATTTATACCAAAGTCGAAGGTCCTTTTGGGGTTTCCCACTCGGGGAATTTAAGGATAAGGGGGGGAAAATCGGATTCGTTTTTTAAACTCCCCGATTTTCCCGCCACGCCTCCAAAGGGGCAAAAGCGCTGATCCCCCCTTACCATTGGGAAGTTTATCATAAGGAAAATGTATGAAGTTGATAAGGGAAATGCCCCGGAAGTCCCTTTTGGGTTTTTTAGCAAATATGTAAAAACCGTTGTAGATAAGCCGTCCGAAAAAAAAACGCCCCCCGGGCCGCTAAGTTATTGAGACGTTGTTAGGGAAAACAGCCCGCCTGTAGTCTGGTTTTTTGAAGTATGAGTAGGGAATAAGCGCCCTCTTTTTGTTCCAAATAAACCCTGTCTGCGCATTAATTTTTTTTTCCCCTGGCCGCAATAAAACTGGAAGCTATGGAAGATATTAAAAGGGGCGGGACTCTACCATTTTTTTTAAATTGCTCGCCCAGTGAAAGGGATGGGGAGGTCAGCCCACTCTTCGGAAAATGTGACCCCCCGCTCTCCCGGAGTATGGGAATGTTTTAAAAAACGTAAAGATTGCTAGGGCGGTCAACCACACCCCTAAATACTTCATAGTGAAGTAACTAGTGGATCGAATAAATCCTCGACCAAGGGGGTCAGCTGGACCCCTTTAGGAGTCCCTTCGCTTTTGTCCACATTTAAACGTATAGCCCGGTAAAGGGTCCCACCCCCCTCAAAACTTCCAGGATAGGGCAAATTCTGTCTGGGGTTCCTAATCTCAAAAGCAGGTCATCAGCATAAAAATGTGACCCCAGGAAAATTTTTAAAAAAAACAAAATGCAAAATAAGTAGAGCAGTTATTTACAACAGGTCAAAAAATAAACAGTTGGAAACTTGTGAGGGTGAAAGGAGGGATCAGAATTATTTTTTTTTTATTATTTTCAATCAAGGGGGATTTGTTGCCCTCACAGTTCACACATGTTTGATATGAAGCTGCTATGAATATTAATTCCCCTTTTGCAGGTTTTTAATTTTTTGCATTAAAATTTTTATTCCCTTCCTTCCTCTCCCTGGTCTTAAAATGTCCCTTAAGACCGTAACCTGCAAATCTTCCATGGATGATTTTTCCAGAGAAATGTGCGGCCCCTGGCAGATTGTTTGTTGTTTTTAATGGTGAAAACTGTGTGAGTTTATACGCTGGTGGTCTTGCCCTGTTTCCCACAATCAGCAAAAGGGAACTTCCATGGGGGGCCAGTGTGCGCCCCCCGTATGCAAATCTCTTTTTTGGCCCGGGACTGGAAGGAGCATATTTTTTCAACATGCACCCCCAAACCATGAGTACCTTTATATGATGTTCATTTCATTTGGATGCAGGCGGGGGAGGCTCTAATTAATTCCATAATGACTTCAAAACTTTCCCCCCCATCAACCTCGCTTTCCTATTCGAGAACAATTGTCCCATTTTAAGTTGTGTGAAATGCCCATAACTTTATATTCTCTATATATTAAAAACAGTATTTAAAAATGAATTATTTAGCTGCATTTTGGCCATGTTCCAAGGCTTTTTTCAAGCCGTAATTGCGGGAGGATTTCGCCCGCAGTTTTTGGTTGAATAAGTGGTGGGATGGGGGGGGGCGAGGGGGCGCTGCCCGCCGGCCCCCTTGGAAATTTATAAAGTCA
This sequence comes from Phyllomedusa bahiana, assembly GCA_025379985.1. Classification (NCBI taxonomy): domain Eukaryota; kingdom Metazoa; phylum Chordata; class Amphibia; order Anura; family Hylidae; genus Phyllomedusa; species Phyllomedusa bahiana. The sequence goes on along the minus strand of JAODAL010061345.1, from coordinate 4,795 downwards.
TGTCACTTTCTCCCCCCGCGGGGATTCGCCGAGCGGGGAGGAGCAACGGAACCCATAGTTCTCTATGAGAGCAGGGGGATTACCGTAATGACTGGGACAGATTGTAGCCGTACTGCAGCGAAAATCCGGCGGCAGTACGGCTCCAATCCGCGCCCAAATAAGCCGGGGTGAACATGGCCTTACTGTTAAAAAGAAATTTTAAAAAAAAAGTGAAAAACTGACATTTTAATTTTTTTTTTTTCATTTTTCCCTCATATCTTTAAAACAAAAAAAATGTAAATAATTACATAAAAGTAAACCCTTTATATATCCAGAACAGAGGTGGAAAATGTAGTAGAATAGCCAAGTGCAAGAACGCATTCCAGCATTTAAACCTGAGTGTAATTAAGAAAATTTAAAAATTATGCGGCGTCAGGGAGGGGGGGGGGGTAGCGGTTTTCATTTTATTAATTGGCTGGAGCTTGTAGTTTTTCTTTTGCCCTATTAAAGGTTTATGATTCAGTAGACTTTGCAGGTTTAGGTTTGCAATGAGTTTAAAACTGCCATCTAATCTTTGCTGTTTTCATGTGTTTGGTTTTAATTTCTGACACCAGTGGTGGCAGTTTTCTCTGCAGAGTTTTCCTTTTTTTTCCTGTGTGGAATATGCTCGGCTTCCATGTACACTGTTTTATTGTAGCGAGAACTTGTGAAAATTCCACATTTTTGTTTCCCGGGTCTATTTTTCTTTTCAAATTGTAACATTTTATTACATACCTTCACAGTAGCCTGTACAGCAGGTGGGTATCGGTTTAAGGGCGCTTTTTACACAGTACGCTTTTTGGTGCGTGGTGTGTGTTTTTTTTGTTTGGTTTGTGTTTTTGCAGAAATGCACAGCATCAATTCTTTCAAAGATGGAGCCGAGCTGCGCTATGGGAAAAATGCAGCGGGCGATCTCCATGTGAACGCCGCTGCGTCTTCCTCGTAGCCCGCAGTGATAATCTCGCTGCTAATTGTTTAGATCCGTCTCCGGGTCCGTCCTGTCGGTCCCAGAGAACGGATCTAAAATGCGCTTGTAACACGGAGTGAAAACTCTGTGTGAACAAGCCCTTTGAGGTCTGGACAGCGCTGCTTCTTTATTATTTTGAAGATTTCTAATTTACTGCAAATAAATACAAAATGTTTTTCTTTGAATTTCGGAGACATGTCAGTAGTTATATATATATATATATCTGCCTAGTATGCAACACATTTTATAATGTGAATTAAAGGGGTTGTATCATTTCATCAAATGGCCTTCAGAATAAGAGAATAAGAGGACAGTGAAAACAAGCAACTTTGCAATTGGATGTCATTAGCAAAGCTGTTGTATTTTCACTGTCTCCCTTATCTTCATTTCTGTAAACAAACTTCTCTAGTGCTGGTCGGTTCCCACCTCCTTGCATTTCATTCGCTGATGGCTCTAACAATTTACATTCTGTTCGATTCCCCCCCCCCCCCCCCCACTCCTCCTCCGGACGGCCGTATTCACGGAGCTTGCATTCCTGCGCCTCACTCATAATTAGGGGCCAACAACAATTTCACTCAATACAGCTAGCTGACTCCTCATTGACACTGCAGCTGTCTCTATAATCATAAAACAGCAGAATTGTGCCACGGTGCCTCAATGCTCCTGCGTGTAAGGGGCCGACAAAAATTTCACTCTATACAGCTAGCTGCTCCTCATTGACACTGCAGCTACTGCTACAATCAGAAAACAGAATTGTGCATCGCTGCCTTTTGTAAACATGAAGGGAGAGGGATCTGTGATCTGGATGGTTTCAACTGTAGCAAACCTCCAGCTGTGAGAGATCAGTGCTGAGTTCATAGAAGACTGTGTAGACTGAATGCAGGCCTGTGGTATGTAAACAGCTTACAAAATAAGACTGCATAGGGAGAGGACAGTGATATGTGGAGGGGCGGGGACACACAGCACACACACACCACACACAACACACAACACACACACACACACACACACCACACACACACACACGATATATAACAGTGAAGAGAGTATGATGTCATCCCCTTCAGTTAAGAAATACCCAGCTGGGAGGGGAAGAAAGCCCAAGGATTTCAGGAAGTGAGAGCATCAAGCTTCAAGAGAGCAGGGCAACTGAAGTAGCGATACATTTCCTTTAAGGCATATATACCTCACACAAGCTGGAGCACTTAGTCCATAGGAAGGAGACGGCACCCAGTATGTTGATGGTATCAAAAACGTACTTTATTCCTCCACAAAAACACCAACATGCAACGTTTCAATCTATTCAGGTCTTTTTCAAGCTGGCGCACTGTCATAGGCCAAAGTCTCTTAATTTCAAGCATATAGTTTTCAGTAAGATGGAGATCTGGACTGTTTTGCCAACCATGTCACTAACCTCATACAACTTTCCTAGGGAAAACTCTGCAACATTCTTTGCTCTGGGGCAAGATGCATTATCATCCTGAAAAATTACTTCCTCATGTTTTCTATTGATGGAATGAGAAAAGTGTGCTGTGTTGCTGCGTCTACCAGCAGGTTCACGTGGCGGATTTGCAGCGCGTACATTTGCACACCCACAAAATCCGTTTGTTACGTCCCTGCGAGTATACTGCGTAGTCATAGTCTACCTCCTGTATATTATTATTTTACGAATGTAAAAATACGCGTTATGTGTAATGATGGTGTGCATCTTACACTGCAGTCTATGGGAAGTGTTTAGAACGATTTTGGGCAGTATTTGTCATGTATTTCGTTGTGAAATATGCAGCTAGATAGGATGTGTGAACATACCCAACCTGTGCGCTGACTGTTGAGGTTATGATTCTGGCTGGTTCTTACATGACGGGCAATTATGGCTGGGCAGTTAATAAAGTTTAAGGGATTGTCCAGTATATAAAAAAATAAATGGAGAAAACTAAACTCCGAGCCACAACAGAAGAACTGGAGGAGAGACTGCAGAGTGAGTGCTGGAACGGAGGGGAGGAGGAAGGCGAGGTTAATTTAAATTCACCATTAGTGCTGCTTACTGTTCTGTGTAACCATAGAATTGTAAAATCAAATTAACGTGGTTGCAGACCTTTAAAGAGGGGAGACGCCGTACAGCACAAGCTTCTGGTGCCTCCAACCCAGAGAACAATCTTTTAGGTCCCCAGGGTACCATCGTGATGCTACAGACAGTGTTTTGATGGCTGTTCTTCATGTTTCGTCCGCACTAGCCTGCGGTGACTTCTAAAGAGCTCTGTGCCGGCCCCTATTCACCCTTGTTTTTATGTGCCGGGAAGACATGCCACTACTTTTTCCCGGCGTGTACTGTGCGCTGGGGAAAACAGCAGGTAATGATAGCTATCAATGAGAGCTATGAATTAGCGTATTTGCTGGCCATACTTCGGCATATTGCAGTGCAATTGCGCCTAGACATACGGTCCGCAGATGAGCCATGTGAACATACCCTAGCTCTTTAGACATTGCAGCCGCAGCGTTAGGCCATGTTCACACGGCTTAAAATGGGCCGTATTTCTGTCCGTAATCACGCGCCGAAGTGCGCCAATTACGGTCCGAAAACGGCCCATTCATTACGGTAATTCACAGTTCTCATAGAGAACTATGGATTACGTCTCCTCTCCCCGCCGGCGAAGCCGCCGGGCGGGGAAATATTGACATGTCACTTTCTAGCGCGTATTACACGCCGCTAGCAGTGATTGTCTATGGGCCGGCGAAGTGCCAGCCCCCCGCTCGCTCCCCCGCTCCCGCCCCCGTCCACACGGCGTAATTGCGGGCCGTAATTACGCCCTGCAAATACACCGTGTGAACATAGCCTTAAAATGAATAAGGGACCATACCATGGGAGGTGGTGGGGGAGGGGGGGTTGCCATGGCAGACAGAAGCCTAATAAAGGCTTGTTGCTGTTACTTTCTGCCATTTTGGTATACCCTTCTGCATTACCTATATAATGTAGAATGGTGTACAAGCTGTCACACCATCTTTTGGTTAAAAACCCTAAGTAGAATACAAGCGTAAGGGTTCGTTCACACGGCATACAGTATGTAAAATGCCGGTCAGATTTTAAGAATCCGGCCGATATTTTATCAGCTTTCATAAGCTTTAGGGGAAGGTTCTGTCTGTGCTTTACAGGTTCGCCGTCCCCCATAACTATTGAACTTTGCATGTTCTAAGGTTTTCGGAACGCCGACGACTGAAATCCGTTCGGTGTAGACTACCGAACGGATTTTCTTATAAGGTCTATGGGGGACGGTTTCTTGTTGGTTTTCAAATGCGCAAACCATATGAAAATCTGATCCAGAAACCATACTGTGTGGACGGACCCCAAGTATAAAAATAAAACCTAACGAAAGCCCTACATATTTTGTGTGACCGTAATCACTCTGACCTGCATAATGCAGACACCATTTGTAATGAAAAGTGAACTTTATAGAAATAGAACGCCTGCAAAAATGGTGCAACTATGATTTTTGTTTTTTTTACTCTCCACCCCACTTATAATTTTTGTTTGGGTTTGCCAATATGTTGTATGGTGCGGGTTATTGGCACTGTTAAAAAGTACATCTTGTCCTGCAGAAACCAAGCCCATATATGACTTTGTAGACAGAATAATAATAATAAAAAAAAAAAGTTCTGGCTTTTGGAAGGCGAGGAGGAAAAAACCAAACGCGGGGGGGGGGGGGAAAATGCTTGGTCATTAATGGGTTAATAAATGTGACCCGTTGATTGCGCTGTTTCCGTAACTCCTATAGAAGTGCTTGGGAGTTACAGAAAAAGTGGAACACGGTAACT
>JAODAL010061344.1:0-20375 GCA_025379985.1 Phyllomedusa bahiana | reverse complement strand
GGATGGAAAAAAAAAAGGGAAAAGTGAATGAGTCATCAAGAAAAAAAAAACCATCAGATAAAAAGTCTCCTGTGAGTCCCTGGATGTCAAGGGTTATTTTGCTTCTATGTTGTATTGGTGCTGTATTCATTGTAATGTGAAGCAATCTGAACTGGTGTCTGACCATTATGTGGTCTCTTTATGGTGTTATTTGCGCTTGTATAGTGGCAAAGTACAACTGTTCCTGATTGTAGGAGTGCACACCTGTCCCTGTGATAAAGGGGTTTCACTTTTACTTTTGTGATTGTGTTTATAGTGTTCTTTATTTAGGAAAGTGGCAAGGTGCATGAACAAGGAAAAACTTGGAAGCGGATATTGTATGTGGGCTGGTGGGGGAAGCGGATATTGTATGCAGGTGGGTGGAGGGTGGCGGAGAATATGCATGGAGACACTTAGCCATGTGTCAATCTATTAGATTATATGTGTTAGACTGTGACAAATGTGTGAGACAGATAGACATGTGAGACTAATGTGTGAGACAGACAGAGGTGTGACTTGGTACAGAGTTCTGCACAATACAGTTCTGTTTTGCACACTGTATTATGTGGTAAAATGCACACATTTATATCTAAGAGGCCATAAAATTAACAATATTTTCATGTACAGTAGCTGTAGGGTTTGCCCCCCAAGATCAACTACACTGGTCGGCACCAAGCTCCCAAGTCTGACACTGGGAGTATAGGCCTTATTAAGTAGGTAAATACATAGACCTTTCATTATGTAGGTAGATGTGCAGGGCCCCATTAGGCAGGTAGATATATAGTCACCCTCACTTCATGTACTAAGGTATATAGGCCCACTGATTAGGTACATAGGCCACAATGTGATAAGTAGAGATGGGCGAATTGATTCTAACGAAGTGGACTTCGTTTACAATTTCAGGAAAACTTCGATTCTCAACGAAGTCGAAGTTTGGGGTGATTCGCGGGAACGAAGCGTGTTTTTAATTGCTAAAATGGCCGCAAGCACATGGCGTGACACGGGGCAGAGAAGTCTGAGGGGAAGAAAGGAGGACCCTCAATGACATGTGCAGAGATGAAGCCAATCAGAGACCGGCGGGATTCTGTGACGTCACCGCACTATATAAGTCTGGACGCTATGCTGGCTGCTCACACTCCTCTCTCTGTGCCGTGCTGCAGCTGCGATCTCACACAAAAAAAATTAGTTTTTAACAGCGATTTTTGGGGGGTGTTACAGCTCTTATCAGAAACTACTCCTCTTCCGTTATAATTTTGATTCAGTTTGTGGGGTATTGTAATTCAAGTCCATTGTGGGTCCAATTCTGCTGCATATACATTTTAATGCCATCTGCTCAGTTGTGGAGCACATTGAATATCCAAGGGTTGTCTAAGCCTGTTTTTGCGTTTTTTATTCAGTAAAGGAAACTGCGTTTTTACAAGCCACATACCAGTTAATTTTCTGCTGCAGATTTCTTTAGCACAATTTATATCCAAGGGTTAATTAAGCGTGTTTGTGCTATTGTAGTCAGTAAAATAAATGGTGTTTTTAAACACCAAAGACGAGGACATTTTCCCTGGTGATTTCTGTACCATAATTTATATCCGAAGGTTAATTAAGTGTGTTTCTGCTTTTGTAGTCAGTAAAATACACGGCGTTTTAACACGCCACATTCCAGTTAATTTTTTGCTGCTGATTTCTTTAGCGCAATTTATATCCAAGGGTTTATTAAGCATGTTTGTGCTATTGTAGTCAGTAAAAGAAACTGTGTTTTTACACGCCACATACCAGTTAATTTTTTGCTGCTGATTTCTGTAGCATAATTTATATCCGAATGTTACGGACTGCGGTAGTGGATCCGCTGGACCACCGCAAGCAATGGTATAAGCCACGCCAGGGAGCGGAGTCTAAGTAGGTCCCGGTTTTCCCCAGAGCCCGCCGCATCTGGGTGATGAAACCCCTGCAAAGCTTCGAGTCCCCGTCAAACATAGATGGTAGAGGAAGTGGAAGCTTGGGGCCAACCGTAGCCAACGGAACGGGGAGCGTAGAAGGAACCACAGGCGGAGGTGGCGGCGGCTGCTGAGACGTGAGGAGCTGTCGTGCCATGTCGGACAGCTGATCCAACTGTTGTGTCTGTTGCGAAATCCGCTGCAACTGCTGGGTAATGATGGTCGTGAGGTCTGCAATACTAGGAAGAGGCCCCTTGGCGGGATCCATGGCCGGATCTAACTGTTACGGACAGCGGTAGTGGATCCGCTGGACCACCGCAAGTGATGGTATAAGCGGAGTCTAAGTAGGTCCCGGTTTTCACCAGAGCCCGCCGCAAAGCGGGATGGACTTGCTGCGACAGGAGTCTACCAGGTCGCTTCCACTGACGTGACTTGCTTGCGGTGGCAGCCAAGGGTGAGCGTGTTACTGAATCGTCAGGCGTAGGCGTAGTCATGGACAGGTGGAAAGGTCAGGGAAGGCGGCAAAGGTTCGTGGTCAATAAACGTAGCAAAAGGGTCAGGGTAGGCGGCAAAGGTTCGTGGTCAATAAACGTAGCAAAAGGGTCAGGGCAGGCGGCAAAGGCTCGTGGTCAATAAATGTATCAAAAGGATCAGAACACTGAAGACACTTTCACTTCCAACGCTTTCTCTATAGGCAATAATAGATCCTGCAAGGAAGTGCCGGGGTGGAACCAATATATAGGACCAGCGGCCAGCAATTAACCAATTACTTGCACGCTGGCCCTTTAAATTTTAAAGAGTGCACTGCAGCCAGCAGAGAGCCGCACGGGGACGGGAGCATGGCTAGGTAAGTGCAGACTCTCGGGGGAGCGAGTGCGGCCACGGCCCGGCCTGCGGACTGCGGCGCCACTCGGCCCCGGAGCAGAGGGACACAGAGCAGCCCAGGGTCTGCCCGCAGCCGGACCTCCGGCTGTGGGACCACCCGTGACAGTACCCCCCCTTAGGCCTAACCCTCTTTCTGGAAAGAAGAAATTTCTTCAGTAGGTCACGATCCAAGATGTTGTCCGCTGGCTCCCATGATCTCTCCTCCGGCCCGAATCCTTCCCAATCAATGAGAAAGTGTCGCCTCCCTCTGATAGACCTCATAGCCAGAATCTCTTTCACCGCGAACACGTTGAAGGCCTCAGCTTCAGGGGGGGAGGAGGTGACTTTCCGAGAAAAACGATTGAGTACAACAGGCTTTAGCAGGGAGATATGGAAAGAATTTGGAATGCGTATGGTAGGAGGGAGCCGGAGTTTATAAGCCACCGGATTGATCAGCTGTAACACCTCAAATGGCCCCAGGAACCGTGGACCTAGCTTATAGCTAGGAATCTTGAGCCGGACGTACTTGGCAGACAGCCACACCTTATCACCTGGAGCAAAGGTTGGGGTCGGTCTCTTCTTGTCCGCCTGGGACTTCAGGCGGACTGTAGCTTGCTGAAGGGACTGATGAGTCTACTCCCAGATGGCCGACATGTCCTGGACCAGGGTATCCACCGCAGGAACCTCGGAGTCAGGAGGCAAAAAAGGGAGGGGTGGGCGGGGAGCAGTCCATAGAAAGAGAAGGTGAAAACCCCGTAATTCGAGTCCAAAATTTTTTAAAAGAAACAAGCCCAGGGCAGTAAACTGGACCAAATCGTTTGTGGGGCCGAGACGAAGGGCAAAATTTTGGGCCCAAAGGGAAATTTGATGCCCTCCCACCTGACCATTGGTTTTCGGGGGTAAGCTGGGGAAAATCCAATTTTATTTGAAACCCGGGGAAAGGGACCCAAAACCGGAGATAATTTGGCCCCCGGGGTCCAGACATGTGACTGGGGGGCCATGTAGCGGAAAATGTTTTCGAAAAGAGTGTAGTGGCCGAGGAGCAGAGGGGAAAGACCGGCCCGGGGCCCAAAAGTTTTCCATCAAAGAGAAAGGGCCCCTGCGACCCCCCAAAAATAGCATTTTGCCGGGGACGGAGGAAGGTGGGTTTTGATGAAATCCATAGCACCTGGGACTAGGAACCCCGGTGGGGAAAAGGGGTGTGGAAGCCAGCGGGCAAAAAAGGGGCGTCTTATCCCGGACAGGGGTCACCTTCCAAATTCTTTTTAGTTGTAGAAAGATTGGCCACCAATAAAAGCGGGAGATCAGCGAAAGTTTTTCAAGGGCCCGGGTGCCCGGTCCCCAGGAGCTATGTCCCCATTTTTAAATCCCCTCCGGGAGCCCCCCACGAAAGCTTCCCCCGGGAATCTTTTGGGAGGTCCCCCAAGCAACATGAACCAATTCTGGGGGTAAAAGTGGAGGCGGGTTTTTGCCGTGGTGTCGGAGGAACTGGAAGGGCGCTCCCTTAACGATTTTTTTGCCGGGGGAAGTGTTTCCGGAATTCAAAACGCGAAAAAAAATAACACCTGGCCAGCGAGGATTAAGGGCGTTGAGGTGGAGATAAGGAGATTCTTGTGATCGGTAAACATCAATTGGATGGGAGCCCCTTAGGAGGGGGGCCCCCTTTCTCCAGGGCCATTTTGATGACAAAAATTCCCCGGGCCCCCATGGCTAATTCCTCCCCCAGAGGAAGGTTTGGAGAAGAACCGAAAAGTGAGAGTTCGCCCTTTGGGGGCCCCTCTTTTGCGGGAAAACCCCGCTCCTGCCCCACAAAAAAAGCATCCCCTCCAAGGCAAAAAGGTTTTCTGGACCCCGGGCGAACAGGATGGTGCAGAGCAAAAGCCGACTTGAGCTCCGAAAATGTTTTTTCAGCGTTTTGACTAGAAGGGGCAATTTTTCCCAAAACTGGTTTTTCCACCTTCGCCGAATTTCCGGCAACAAATAACTCAGTCCGAATTATTTCGGGATAATCACGTTAAAAAACGCTATTTCCGGGGCTGCACAGAGCCTAAGGGGGCTGTAGAAACATTGTCCCATGCTTAAATATGCAGGGGGAAATTTGGGTTTTTGGTTTTTCATCAATGTTGTTTTTTAGTATGACACGCACATGATGCCCCCGGTCTTAAATCGCTTCACCTAAAATTCCCCCGGGGACTTAAGAGGGCAAAACTACCAAAAAAATGAAGGGGGGAAAGTAGCCTGATAAAGTCATGGCGCGACAGCTGGAAAAAAACAAGCGGGGTCAGGTGGGAAATCGTGACAGGTGTGGAGGTGACCGGCACCACACAGATGAGGTCGAGAGTGGAAAATGACATTCTGGAGGTGGCAAAACAGGAGTAGGCCAAAAGTGGCACAATGAAAGTGTGCAATTAACCATCAAAAGCAGAACATGAGGGCGACAGTGGGCACAATGACATTTTAGAGGTGGCAAAAACAGGAAATGGAAAGGGGCACATGACAAGTGTTAGGTCACGGCAGCAGCCAAAGCAGCAGCATGAGGTCAACAGTGGACAAGACAGAGTGTGTAGGGCACGGCATCACCACAGCACAGCATGAATCAACAGTGGCACAATACAGGTTAGGTTCCCCGGCGAGCCACAGCAGCAGCATAGGTAGACGTGGCACAATGCATTCTGGGGTGGAAAAACAGGAGTAGGCCACAGAGTGGGACAAGAAAAGCGGGGGGTCCGGCAGCAGCCCCAGCAGCAGCATGAGGTCCGACAGTGGCACAATGAATTCTGAAGGGCAAAAACAGGAGTAGGCAACAGAGGGGAAAGACACAGGTTTTTAAAGGCACGGCAGCAGCCAAAGCAGCAGCTGAGGTCAGACAGTGGCACAAAGACACGTGTGTAGGTCACGGGACACCACAGAGCAGCATGGGTCAACAGTGGCACAAACGTGGAGGTCAGGGCAGCCCCAGCAGACAGAGGTCAGACGTGGGAAAAGACATTTTGGAGGTGGAAAAAAAGGGGTGGCCACAGAGTGGGACAATGACACGTGTGGAGGTCACAGCACACCACAGCGCAGATGAGGTCAGAGTGGGCCCCAAAGAACAGTTGTAGGTCCGGGTCAGCCACAGCACAGCATGAGGTCAAACAGGGCACAAGAATGGTATCATGGCAGCGCCACAGCGAGCATGAGGAACAGTGGGACAATGACAGTGTAGTCTGGCAGCACCACAACAGCGCAATGAGGTCAGACAGGGACAAGACATTCGGAGGGGCAAAAAAAAAGGATAGGGCCCCAAAAGTGGGACAAGACAAGGTGGAGGTCACGGGAGCACCAAGCAGCAGCATGAGGTCCCGACAGTGGGACAATGACAGGGTGAGGGCCGGCATCCCCACAGCAAAACGCATGGGTCAGACAGTGGGACAATGACAGTTTGGTCCGGGGCACCAAGCCGCATGAGGTCGAAGGGGACAAGAAAATTTGGAGGGGCAAAAACGGAGTAGGACAGAGTGGGCATTGACACAGTGTGGAGGTCACGGGGAACAGCCACAGCAGCAGCATGAAGGGCAGACATGGGGACAAAGGGAAATTTTGGAGGTGGGAAAAAAGGGAAAAGGCCACAGAGTGGGACAATGACACAGTTTTAGGTCACGGCAGCAGCCCCCACAGCAGCATGGGTCAGACAGTGGCACAATGCATTTTGGAGGTGGAAAAAAGGAAAAAGGGCCCCAAAAGTGGACAATGACAGCGTTTTTGGTCACGGAGCAGCCACAGCAGCAGATGAGGTCAGCATGGACAATGACAGTGGTAGGTCATGGGCAGCAGCCACACACAATGAGGTCAAAAGGGGAACAATGACAGTGTTAGGTCACGGCAGCAGCCACAGCGCAGCAGAGGTCAGACAGGGGCAAATACATTTGGAGGTGGCAAAAAAAAAGGAGTAGGCCACAATTGGGACAAAGAACACGTGGGGGGGTCACGGCAGCAGCCACAGCAGCGCAAAAAGGTCAGGGAAATGGCACAATGACGTGTTAGGGCCCGAGCACCCAGCCGAGGAGGGCAGACGGCACAATGACATTTTTGGAGATGGGAAAAAATAGGGGAAAGGCCAAAGGGCACAATGACAGCGTTTGTAGGCACGGCAGCAGCCAAGCGCACTGAGGTCAGACAGTGGACAAAGACAGTGTGTAGGGCACGGCAGCGCCACACCGAAATGGTTTCAGACAGTGGGGACCATGACATTTTGGGGTGGGAAAAACAGGGAAAAGGCCCAGAGTGGGACATTTTTCACAGTGTGTAAAAGGGCCGGCAGACCACAACAGCACAGGGCAGAAAATGGGACAAAGACACGTGTGTAGGTCCGGCAGCAGACGCAGCAGCTGAGGTCAACAGGCACAAGAAGAGGTGAGGTCACGGCATCCCAAAAGCACAGTGAGGTCAGACAGTGGGGACAAGACACAAAGTGTAGGTCACGGCCGCGGCCACAGCAGCACATGAGGGCAGCATGGCCAATGACATTCTGGAGGGGCAAAAATGAAGTAGGGCCACAGAGGGCACAAAGACAGAGTGTGGAGGTGCGGGGGCAGCAGCTGAGGTGACAGTGACAGAGTGTGGAGATGGGTGGCAAACCCGCCCCTGTAAAAAGGTTGGGGCAGAGAAAGGGAAACTGTCAGCAGAGTGTGGCTCAGGGGGGTGGCAGCCAATTATTGGGGTATGGCAGGGAGTTTTGAACCCAGACTCATTTCTCACGTTTGGGTGAGGCTCATGGTGATGTAGTCTGACGCCTAAGGGATTGGGGTGGAAATCCTGGCCGATCCCGCCGATTTATCTTGAAAAGGTCAGTCGTTCCAAAATTTCCATGGCAAGCGGGTTTCCTTGGGGGGAACGAGGCCCCGCCCGCACGAAAAACCCCCTTTATGCCAATACTGGCCGGGCAGGACAGCTTCTCCACTGCAAACTCTGCAAGTTGCGGCCCCAACCCGTTTGGTGCCCAGTAAACCAGGACTTCTAACTGGGGTGGCGAGTGCTGCCAAGTAGGCCCCCACCTGTTGGTTTTAGGGTCTGCCCAGGTCCCTGGGTGTCTGGCGATGCCCCCTCAAGGCGGGGAAGGAAGCTGCTCACAGTCTCCAGAACTTAGGTTGCTCTGAGGGAGTGGAACCTCCACCCCCCCATTCCCCCCAGAGCGCGGCTGTAGTAGTGGGCCCTAAAAGAACCCCCCCCTCGACCTGTCAAGGGGGGACGATTCCCGAAAAAAGCAGCGGCCAACTGATATGGGGGTTTTTCCCCTTAGTTTTGAGTTTGCCTCCTTAAATAGCGGGGAAAAAAAAGGCCCCCCATTTTGGAGGGGTAGGGGGGGGTTTCCAATAGGGTGGGGCCAGAAGTCACCCCCTTTTCCCGGGGGTTGGCTATTCGGCTTTCTTGCCAGGCAAATCAGAGCTGGGGGCCCAAACTGCAAAGTGACTTCGAGGGCCCCCTGCCTCCATCTATTTTAACTGCCACGGTGCTTGGGGGTCACGCCTCCTTCCTCTCCCCTCTCCCCTCTCAGCTGCCCTGCCCCTCCACTTTTGTCACGGGGGTAAAAATCCACTTTTTCCCAGCAATGCTTCTGCCCCAATGTTCCCCTCCTCCCCCTCCCCATTTCGTCCCCCCGGACTCATGTGGGGAGATGCAGTCCCCAACGTCTCCCCCCCTGCCCAACAGATTTTTCACACTGTTCCGGGATAAACAGGGGAAATTGGTTATTCACCCCGTAGCCCGGGTGACTGACAAATAATAGGGCCCTCCTCGAATGGCCTCAACAAAGGCGGGTCAGCATGATGCCACGGGGCTGACAAAAAAGTTACAGGGGGGATTTACCTGTCCCCCTTGTCATATAAAGTTAAGGGCCCCCCTTTCTTGTTCATAAGTCGGTCCAAATGTGCGGGCTGGAATTCCAAGGGGTGGAAACATCGCAATAGGTGGGGTTGGGGGGGGTTCTCCCTCTGCAATCGGGGAGGGTGTTCCTGGCTTTGTAGGAATGGATGAATGCAGACGTTCCGGGCCATTTTAAATCTTTGAAAAACGGTGGAAGACTTCAAAACCCTTTTCACAACCAATTGAACACTTGCCATGCCTGGCGCGGGACAACCCCTCCTGGTGCAGCACGGACCCCATGTTCCTCCCTTGTCTGTTCCCAAGGGTTTACGATTTGCAGTTGTGTGGAAAAAGCCCACATCGTTTTTTTGCTGCGGGGGGCGTTCCCCCCCTGTGTGACTTCAGGTGTAAAAAAGCGTTACTCGCTGTGCCCCACACGGGTATGGGGCGTACTTTTGGAGGTGAGATGGTGGGGGTGGGGGGGGAGGAGGAGGCGGACCCCTTGGCGCGAAGCCGCAGTTTTACCGTGGAGGAGAAACGGGTTCCCCGTCCAAGTTGTTTTGGTGTGCCTGGGCCCGGAAGCACATTTACTCAGTGGGCCCTAAAGGAAGTACTGGCCTAGTGTTACAGTCCAAGTCCCCGCTGCCATGCACCTTTGGGAAAAAAAACCGATAAGCTCAAGGACTGGCCCCCCCTTTTGTTTTCCCCATTTATGAAGTGTGGTTTCTGCCCTTTTTGGGAAAAAAAATTACTCTTGGAACCTCCCTTCGTCGGCACAAGCCATTATTTCTCTGAACGGGGAGAGTCCCCCCTTTTTGGGAAAGGGAGGGACTGCAGCACCCAAAAACTTGGACGGGGTCTGCTTTCACCTTAGAGGTTGGAACATATTGTTGTTCTTTGAAATTAAACCTGGCTGAAGGGACTGCTGGCGCCATGGTAGCGAGGACCAGGAGCATCTGGCCGGGGATTTTGATTTTCAAAAGAAGAAAACGCCCCCTTCTGCAGGGGGTTGTGGGTTTGGGAGGGCTGCAATGGGCATGGTGCCCCTTTTCCCGGGTTCTTTCTTGGCCCTGCGATGCGGGGTTTTTCCCCGGGGCCGTTGGGTTTTGACCCCCCAACACTGCTGTTTTCCCCTGTGATCACGGCCCCCGGGACCAACTTGTGGCTGCGCCGTTTGGCCTTTTTGACGCGCAAGCTGACCCCCTCTTTTTCCTGACGATGTTAAAAACCCTTGCCCCCACCCGGCCCCCAAGTGCGGTAGGCTACATTAACTTCTTTTTGTTTTTTATCGCCCAATGCTGTCCTCATCCCCGGTTTTGGGGTATCGGAGGGGCGGGCCCCCTCCAAATGCCCCCCATCCCACTATAACATCTTATTTTTGCCGCCAAACTGCAAAAAGCGGGGTTTTTTTGGGCCCCCATTTCTTTCCGTTTCCCAAGTAGCTGCGGGACTGCCTCCTCAAATTGTTTTCCCTCGTTATTATAGTGGCTTGACCCCCAGCCAAATTAGTAGATCTCTGGCTGAAGGGGAAAACCGGAAAATGGGACAGAGGGGGTTTGGGGGACAGGTGGGGCCGCTCACCCCCCCGGGCCATCCCAAAAACCCAAGGGTTGTGTTGACTTTCCCCAAACCGATTCTTGGTTGGGGGTTGTCAGATGTCATCTGGGAGGAAGTGGTTTGCCTTTAGTCAACCAATCAAGAACCCTTGGGTTGCAAAGTCTCCCCCCCGGCGGGTTTAGAACAGCGGCGGGTTGTGGCCTTCCGAGTGACCCCTGCTTTGGGACCTCCCCTTGTTTTGTGCTGGGGACCGGGGCCCTGGATTGTTTGTGCCTCTTTCACTCGCGGTTTGAAGAGCTGCCCCCCTTTTCTTTTCTGACAATGTTTGTTCTAAAATTTTACGGGACACTTTTTTGATGAAGTTTCTGTTTATGAAAAATTACACCCCTGTTTTTACTCCAAATTCCCCAAAGTAACAAGTTTGGGAAAAACCCTTGGATAAAAAATTGCGTCCAAAAATTTTGGGCGGGAAAATTATTGTTTGTTGTCCCGTTTAAAAATTTTCGGGGTTTTATTTTACTGAATAAAAGACAACAGGTTTTGATGTAGATATCCTTTTTTTGCAACCTCTCTGTCTCCCCGGCCCTTCAAACATAAAAAGGGCACTCGATTTTATCAAAAGTTTTAAAATTGTTTTATTAGGGAAATAAAATTGTTTTTTAAATAGGGTTTAGGCGTGATCATACAGAAAAGGGTAGGCATATTCCCTTTTTCCAACCCAAAGATAATATAAGCTTTAGTTATAGGTTCTTTCCAATCAGTGTTTTTAATGTAAAGATTTTTCATTTAATTTTTAAAAATCAGGACCCCCCCTTTCTCCCAAAAAAATAAAATAAATTACTCTAAATTCTGTCTTAGTTACACTAATTAAAAACCCCTTAAAAAAGCAGCAGCTAGGACCTGTCATTCAAATGCCACGGCCTTTAAAATTTATTCTAGACTAAATATTATGATTGGAGCGGAAACAGAATTGCCCTTTTGGTATCCTAGCCCAAAAAATTAAAAAGAATATTACACAAATTTTTTAAAAGTTTTGAAAAAGGGAAAAAGAGGGAAACCCAAAAATTTAAAATGTTTATCAAATTTTAAAACTTTTTTTTAAATTTCTGTTTCATTCCTTCTTGATAATTTTAAATCATTTTTTTTTCCAAATACTTTCCCCCCCTGTGTTCTTAAAGAAGGGCTTTTTTTTGGTTGGTTACCCGCAGCATTTTCAAGGTTTAATTCTTGAAAATTTGTCCTTTTGGGGAACCTTTTTTGGGCCCCTTTGATAAAACTTTTCTCTTGAGTTTTTCCGATACCTTTGATCAAGATCCAGATGATGAGGAAAATAAAAAAAATTTTTTGGGTGTTGATGTGGGTATTCCGTGACCACCCAGAGATCCCAAATAAAATCAATTGAGTGGGTTTAAATTGGAGCCCCTTTTACCTGTTGGGCCTCCATTATGTTTTTCCCTGAAACATGTAAAAAATCTTTTCTATACTGAAAACCCTTTAAAATTTTAAATGGCATCAAAAATTTGCCCACTAATGTTGTAAATTAAATCCTTACTATTAATTTTTTTGTTGCGTTTGTTTCCTTTGGTGTTGATGAGTTCTGAAAAACTTGATAAAAAGGTTTGGGGGACCCCGTCTTTTTTTATTTTTATTGATGTCTTGGAAAAAAAAAAAACCTCTTGTCCCTAAGGAAAAAAACTTTTTTTCCTTAAAAAACCATGTGGTCCTCCAAAAATTTTTGGGAATGCATTGAAAAAAATAAAAAGTTTATTGTCTGGGGAAAAAACTTTAATGTAAAAAAAAAACCCTTTTTGTGCAAAAATTCTTTTTTAAAAAGTGCCCCAAAATTCTAGGGGAAATGTACCCTAACTCTCCCATTTGTAGTGTGCCACCATAAAAAATTAATCGTTAGCCTCTAAAAGGTTTCGCCTGATTTTTTCCCACTTTATACTTTTCTTGGCTAACACGGTTAAAACTTTCATATATTTGGGGGCCCTCTTTGAATCTGGAAGTGTTAAAATTTTCTTTATAGGGGATGAGAACTTGGGGTTTGTCTTTTAAAAAAATTCTTTTATGGAACTGTTAGTTGTCAGGAAATGGTGTAGGTGAATTTTGTGCATCTCCGGGGGTTTTTAGCTTTTTTGGTGTTCCATTTTTAAATTTTTAATTTATTGTCTTTTCCTTTTAAAAAAGTTTTTTTGGTAGCTTATGGGAAAGGTTTGTTTCTTAACACCTTTTATGCTTTTATATTTGGGTACCCCCTTTTTTTTTGCAAAAAATTTTAAAATGTAATTAAAAAGCTGTAGTTTTTGTTTCTTGGGTGTGTTGTATTCACTTCACCCCTGTCGGGGGTCCTTGATTTAATTTTTCAGTAATCCCAGACCCAATTTACAGTCCTGTGAAAAGGCAGCAAAAAGAACAAAAAACCCAAACCTTTCCTCCCCCCAATTTGTCCCCAAAGTCTTTTTGCGGGGGTTTTAGGGCCAAGTAATTTATTGTACAGGGGGGCCCATTTTCGATCTTTTTTTTCTTCACGCGAGGGAAAAAGGGGTAACTTTTTGGATTACCTCGGGTTTTCCGTTTTTTTGGTGAGGGTTTTGGAAAACCCTTTCTGGGGGTAGAGCTAGGATTTTTCTTCGGGTTTCATTTTTTTGGCTTAAAAGGGAGGAGAAATTTATTTAGCAGCACGTGGTACTTGCTTCCTTTTTCGAGGGGGGGTTACCTTTTTGCGGGTGTAAACGCATGGATCCACGTTCCTCTTCCTTCGATTTTTAAAACATTTTGAAGGAGGGTCTTCAAACTTAAAAGGGGCCCGGCCCCCACCTTTCGGAAAAAAAAACCAAAACGTAAAAAATTTGCAAATCATAACATTTTTCCCCCTTGGTTTGCTTTGTGGACGGAAAGATTAGGGACGGGTTTAAAAAGGTCCCCTACTTGTTTGATGAAAATCCTTAAAGTTTTTGTAGTTGTGCAAAATTGTCCCCCATTAAAGTTTTTAAGATGAATTTTGCAGTCTCTGGAGGTGAGGGGGGGTAATTGGGAAATTTTTCCCAAAACGGGAATTTCTTTAAGGTGAAATTTTGAAGAAACCCCTTTGGGGGTGGTTTTGTAGTTCCAAAAAAAACAAGAGGTAAGACATCGGGCCCCCCCCTATCGTTCTTTGCAAACTTTTGGCAAAAAATTTTTTTGTGGGGTAGAAAAATTTTAACTACTGTTTTCATTTAATCTTAGCATAAAGGGTTTGTTTTTTAATAAATTACCATGAGTTTTAAGAAATTTGGGTTATTGATAGCAACCTATGGTACAGAAAAAAAATTTAACACAAACCAAGACATACAATAATATTCCTCCTTTTTGGGAGGGTTTTTTTCTGTTTTGGTTTTTGGGGGAAAAGGGGCCCCCGGGTTTTGGGAGGTGTGTAAGGTTTAAAACTTTTCAAGGGTCCCCAGGGACTTGCTGGAGGTACTTTTGGGAGGGGGGAAAACTTCCGCTTTTGCGTGAAACTTTTGACACCAGTTTTGTGGAGGGGCCAAATTTGATCGCGGGCTTTCCACAAAAGGGTTTTGGGTTCGCTAGCGGGTTTTCAGGGGGGTTTTTTGGGGGTTTTCTGGGTTTTTCCCTTTACTTTTCCAAAAGACCTTTTGAAATCTGGGTGCCCCCCTTAAACCTTTTCCCTTGGGGCCCTTTTTTCGGAGAGCAAATTTGGAAAAAAAAGTTTTTAAAAAATTTCAGTAAAGGGCACAGTTTAAATATTTTTTTAGTATGTGTTTTTTTTTTACAACAGTGTTTCTTTTAGAAATAGGAAACTCCCAAAAACACGTAATCTCTTTTGCTTGCCCCGTTTTGCTCATAAGTTTTAAAAACAAAAAACTTTTCAAAAAAAAAAAAATCAGGGCAATTTTTGTACTGTTTTCCTTCAGACAAAATAACATGCTTTAAAATAACTAAAATCGGGGTTTTCAAAAAAATTTTTTCAAAATTTTTTCCTAAATTGGGGGGCGGGCCCGGTTTTTATGGTCTCCGCCCCCTCAAGTTCTGTCAAAAAGGGCCCCTATTTTTGAAATCAATACCTCCCCTTTTCTGAACCCCAAAGTGACAACAAATAACAAGGTTTTATTTCCCAAAACACCTGTGCAGGTGGGGGGATTTGGTTTTGACTAGGTGGGGGAGAAAGGCTTTCCCCCCTAGCGAATTGGGCCTGTGGTTCATTTGACAATTTTAGGAGTCCCTACACGGGAAAGAGGAAAACCCCGACTTTTAAAATGTGGGCCCAAAATCCAGCAGGTTTTCTTACAGAAATTGCAAACAGCCGCTATGGCTCTTTGGCATGCATGCTTTTCCCCTCCTTTCAACTGCTTCACCCTGGGGGCTAACCCGACCCCGCAGTAGCCCTTTTTTTGGGGGCTTGAAACACAGCTTGTGCTGGTCCTTTGATTTAAGGGCCCAAAAAAAAATGGAAGGGCTTTGTGTAATCTTGTAGGCCCAGAGCACCCCGGGGTGAGAGGAGGCTTTTTTAACTTCTCAAAAAGCCCCTTTTGGGTTTTCTCAATGTAGTGGGAAAGGTTCAGCCAAAAGAATTTTTTGGTTAAAGTCCTTTAATTGTGCGCTATAAACACTTAAAATGCCAGTAAACCTACCATTCCCGAAGGGTATTCAGTCGCTGTTATTCCTGGGGTTTGGGGAAATTGGGCAGCTGCTACTATGGCTGATAGTAGGGGATCTGTGGCCCGGGGTTAAGGGGAGTGTCCAAATTTTAAATAACCCCCGTCTTTACATATCTGTTAAATTTTTATAGGAGACTTTTGTCCGTGGGTTGGGAAAATTAAATTTATGCAGAAACTTGTGTCCGTTTTGGCTATTTAATTTTTTGCCCTTTTTTGGGTGCTCGGTTTTTTGTTTGGGGTGCAAAATGGGGTTTACAAAGCAAAGTGTATTTGTGGGGTTTTTTGCTATCTGCCCATCTCTGTAGAATTCATATTCCAAAAGGTGTTTGTGGATTTTTCTTTTTCAGTTTTTGAACAATCTTCAGAATTTTTTTATGGGGTTCTTCCTTTGCTGGTTTTTAATTAACCAATCCCGATTTCCAAAGGGACCCCCAGCGTCCTTTGTTTTCAAGTGTGGCCTTTATGTGAATGTCATCTTAAAGGTGAAAAAGATGGGTGCACCCAAGCTGGTTTTCCTTTAAAAAAAAATTTTTTCCCCAAAAAGCCCCAGTGGGGTTTTACTGAAATGGGTTTAATTTAATGTTAGTAGTGATGCCCGGGTTTTGTGTGACTAATGGGGTTTTCTTTAAAATAGGGGGTTTTCCTTTTACCACTTACATCTATGGTTTATATGGACCTTTTTTTGTAGCTGGAAGAAAAACAGTGTTAATGGGGAGACAATTTATTTTTTTCTTCGGGATTTAGAAGGGGGGAAAAAAGCTTATGATTGCCTCTTAGTTTCCCCGGAGAGAGAAAAAACCATAATTTTTAAATGTAAAAAAAAAATAAAAAAATTTTCCGTGGATAGGATTTTTCCACAGTCGAGTGCGTCTCTGGCCCTTTTAAACCTGTTTTGGGCCCCTTTTTGATGTGAAAACAAGGTGTAAATAATTTTACAAAATCCCCTGGGCCTGACATGTTACTGGGTTTTTTAAAATTTCTTTTTTAAAAATTTCCCAAAGGACTTTTGGGGGTATTTTTTTTTTAAACTCCTAAAATAGCAAAAGCAAACAACTTTTACTTGCGTTTATAACTCCTTCTAAACCCAGCAAAAGCAAACAAATAATAGCTGAAATGAATTTTTTTTTCTTTTTTCCCCCATTAGGGGGGGGTTTGTGTAGTTTTTGGTGGGTTCAGCTTCCCTTTCCTTTCGTTGTCTTTCCCCCCTCCCCTTTTGATGTTTGAAATTTTCAAATTGGGGTTGGGACCTGGTCCCGTTAGTGGACTAGGTACCTGTTTTTTTCATATGCAGGGGGGTTGTACTGTGAACGGTTTTTGATGTGATGTTTTTGTGCAATTGGGGGGGTGTTTTGTTCCCGTTTAATTTAAGGGGTCATCTCCTAATTTTGTGCTTTTCTCTTTGATGGGTTTTAACTTTCCAAAGGGGTTTTTCCTTTTGGGCCCCCTTTTAGAGATTCTATTAAAAGGGGGCACTTGGGGTTGCCTTTAGGGTTTAACGGGGGGAAAAGGAAAAACCTAGGCAGGTCAGGTTATTTTTCCTGCAATTGCCTATTGTTTTTTTGGGGGTTTGCAATTTAAGGTCTGTTGTGTAGAGGTTTCTGGTGTCAGGGCCCACTTGAAGAAACTTTAGCGGTGCTAATGTAAAGGGATCTTTTTTATTTAGATTCGCATGCTCTGTTCTAACATGTTTCATGTAACCTTTAAACATCTTTTTCAATTTCTTAGCCCTTTTTTGGTTTATCAAATTTTCTTTTTGTTTACCCGTAAACCCCCATTTGAAGGTTTTGGTTTTAGTATCATGAGGTGTTTGCAGTGGCAAATGGTGTTAATGATGGGTTTTCGTGTTACTGAGGGGGTTCCCCCGAAGTAACACTGCCCTTTTTGGGGTTCCACCATCCAAATTTCAAAAATTTCCAAATTCTTTTTTGTTTTTTTTCAACAAAAAGCTATCTTCTGTTTTGTTCAAATCCCATGTACCTTTTTTAGGTAACCGGTATACACAAACGCCATTTACTCCAAAAATGATGTTTGTTACCCCATTTTTTTTTTGCTTTTGGGTTCATTGGATTCCTCGGTATATTGGAATGTACTTATTCCTATCTGGGGGCAATCGGGCTTGTTCTTTTGCAAATTGATGACCATTCCCCATGTTTATTTATGGGCCTTATTAAAACCAAAGGGAAAAGAAACCCCCCTCGTCCCGAAAGGACCCCAAAAACAACTGTTTATGCCCCCTATTTAAAACCCTTTTATTTAGGCACTCCCCGCTCAGGGACACTTTTTTAAAATTACTTAAAAGGCATTTTTGGCGATTGTCTAGTAAAACCTTTTTGTAAAACATACAAACAATTTACAATTTCAAAGAAAGTAAAAAACTTCTACTTCTTTTTGCGTGGGTTTATTATAAACAGTTTTTACTAACCCGCAAGGGAAAAAATTTATGTGCAAAAAAAAAAGCATTTATAAACCCAAGAATTTTTAAAGGGAAAAAAAATACAAAATTAAGCCAATTTGCAACAATTTAAAACAATTTTTAACAATTAATGTGCATTCACAATGCCCAAAAAAAACCAGTATGAAATAAACTTTAAAATTTTTCACCCCTTTAGGGCAGCCTCCCCAAAGGGGAAAAAAATAAAAACAGAAGACAAAACAAAAGCCCCTCAATAAAAACAGTGGGGGAAATTAAAACAAAAAAACAAAGTTCCGTAAAAAAAAACAGATTTAAATTATTTCACTTTTTTTAAAAAAAACACTGCAAAAATGGGCAATTTCTTATCGAACCCAACTTTTTCAACTCTTTTAAAAAAACTTTAAAGCTTTAAACAATTTTAAAACCCAAAATTTATAGTGGGGAGAGGGGAATAATTTGGAAAAAATTTAATCAGCAAAATAACAGGACTAACGGTTCCAAAAACCTTTTTGCAGGGAAACTATGGATTTTTGTGTGGCAAAAGCTCACCGTGCTAGCAGATCCCAGGGTTTTCAAAAAACAAAGGGGTGCTTGGTTATCCCGTTTAATCGGGTGGGGTAGGTTTTCTAATTGGTCCGGCACCAAAATGATGTAGATACCCTTTTCTTAGCAATCTCTGTCTCCCACGGCCTTCAACATAACAATGCACTGCGATTTTTTAAAAATTAGAATGTTTTTTTTGGAGAATGTTTTTTTAAAGGGTATAGGCGTATCTACGGGAAAAGGGTAGGCATTTTAAAAATCCAATAAAAGATAAGTATTAGCAAAGATATAGGTTACAACCAAAAGTGTCTTTAATGTAAAGATATATTTAAAATTTTTAAAAATCTGACACCTCCTCTCCCAAAAAATAAAATGAATCCTACATTGTTTAGTTCCAAATTCTAAAAACCCTTAAAAAAGCAGCAGCTTGACCTGTTATTCAAATGCCAGGGCCCTTCTAGACTTTCTCTAGCCCAAAATATTATGGGGTGAGGGAACAAAACATGCCCTTGTATCCTAGTCAAAAAATTTCATACAGAATATTACAAAAAGTTTAAGTTTGAAAAAGACAAGGGGAAAGCCTAATTAAAAATGTTATCAAACTTCAAACTTATTTTCATTCTGTTTCAGGCTTAATTACCTTGGGATATAAATTATGCTAAGATTTCTTCTGTGGCGGTGAAAAAAAGTTTTTTTTTACGAGTACAACTGCAGAAAAACGTTTAAATTTAAACCCCTGGTGTAAATTGCGAAAAAGAATTGAGCAACCCAAACTCGAGTTTGTAGGTGTTACAATGGGTTTTTTTTAGCTAACAAAAAGAGAAAAAATTGTAATAACCTTCGTTGTGAATTATGGACAGGAAATTTGTAATTTTTGGCGGTGGGAAAAAAAAAGGTTTGTTGGAACTTTTTTTTTAAAAAAGTATAAATCTTAAGACAAAAATAAAAAAATTGTCAAACATGATTAAACATAAAACCAAAACAATTTCCAACTAAAAGTAAGCCTATCGGCATGAAAAGTCCTAAAGTCCAGCTTATTACGGCTCAAACATTACACGAAATAAGGCTTGGCCACTCAGGCAAACTAAAATTTCCCCATTGGGCAAAAATAAACCAACATAAAATTTCCCCCAGTTTGGGAAAAGAAAAATCTGCCTAAGCTGGTCCAGAACTAAAAACATATTTATACCTATTTACACCTTATTTTATCTACAACCTATTACACTCTGCACTCAACTAACACTCAACCATTCTTTACCCCCCACCACACATGTATTTCCCCGTGCATCCTTTTACCACACATGGTGCAAAAAAAAATATATTTTTTTTTTTATTTGCCCATATATCAATCAATGCTTCAACCACACTAAAATAACCAAAATATGCCAACTGGCCCCAGATAATCATAATACCCCAAACTTTTAACTCCACTCCACTCATATTCATCCACTCCTTCACTCATACCCCACCCCCCCAAACATCCACCCTTGCACACATCCCATTTGTGTTTTTTTTTTTTTTTTTTTTTATAATTATGATGACATAATGACTAACCTCAAGTCCAAAATAGTCCTAAATGTCCCTTAACACAGGAACAAATGAAATCAAAGAAACAAATGAAATCAGGCTTCCCGCCTTAGGGCCCACCATGACCCTTTTCGGAGTCCACCCCTCCGTCTCTCATGGTGGTTTCCCCCCAATCCCCCTCCCAACCTCTCTGGACCCCAAAAAGAACCCCTTTCTACTAAACGCAAACTTAAATTGCAAATTCAAACATAAATGCAAGGCAATCCGCCTCAGGGCCCACCATGACCCTTGCGAAGTCCAACCCCTTCGTCCTTCATGGTGGCAACCCCAAATCCCCCACCCAACCTGACTAGTGCCCAATGATCCCCTTCTACCTAAATCACTACTATATACAAGATATATACAAGCACCACTATATACAAAATACAAAATACACAAACACCACTATATACAAAATATATACCAAATATATACAAATTGCATCAACCGTATATGCCATATATATAAACTTATTACCAACCAATCTCGAAAATTTCCAAACTTGCCTACACAAAAACCAGGGTAGCCCGTTTACGCAATCCACACCACCCTGCCACCCGGTAGCTGGACCAGCACCAGGCGACCCCCCCCCAGACGCACCCCCCCCCCACAAGGCACAGTCACCCCGGAACGCCCGCCACCCAGTCCCAACAGCCCGCAGCCAGCTGCCAGGCCCGGGCGGCCGACGCCCCAGAGCTCCCACACCCCACGGGGCAAGAGGCGCGCCGGAGGATGATACGCCCGACACCGGCCCACACCACCAACAGAGGCAGCGCGAACCGCGCAACGGCCCCCTCTAACCAACTAAACCATCTCAACTAACATTACAGGCTTTCTTAATGGGGCGCAGATTTGGTGCCTGTAAGCCCTAACTTCATAGCGGCCTAAAAAGCAAACAAATGTACTGTGTCATGCCGCCCACCACCGGTGGGGGTGTTGACTAGGGCACTTAAAGGAGAAGCCCCCCCCGGAAGGCAGCCTTTC